>CM055266.1:58973057-59218058 GCA_029237695.1 Conchocele bisecta | reverse complement strand
TTTCAACGTTAACTTTTTAACGTACGTCTGGTTAAATTTTTTGTTTTTTGTTATACTATATCTCTGCAACTGCTTCGCCCATTACCTTGAAACTTCACATGGGTGTTTATCATCGTCCATATTTTCACTCTAACAACCCCCAACTGTGTGGCCCCTGTGCGCAATGTCAAGGTCAAATTACTTTGAATTTATTTCTTAATTTTTTTTTGTGTACTACCGGTATATCTCTGCAACTGCTTCACCCATTACCTTGATACTTCACATGGGTGTTTATCATCATTGTCGCACCCGCTTGCGGAAAGCGCGATATCGTCGGCATTTTGGCGTCCGTCCGTCCGTACGTCCGGGCACACATTAGGGTACTTATGTGGCTAGCCCCACAGGGTTATGGACTTGGTAAAGGATAGGGTTGGTTACAATTAGCCACCTAAAAAATCCTTTTATGTGGCTAAAAATCGTTTTATGTGGTTAATATTTAACATGTGATAAGCCACATAAGTATAGTACTGTAAGAACGTCCGTGTGTCCGGTTAAAGTTTTTTCGTTAAAGTTTTTCCATCTACTATATCTATTTTTTTAGTGTCCATGCCTCGCCCCAAGGCGCGACATGCAGGCCACCGGCCATCTAGTCTACAAAAAGTGGGTATAATTATGTTATCCAAGTGTCCATTGCTTGGAAAAAACCTGCCTTCCGTGGCTTTGCCTCGTAACTTTTGACCCATTTTTTCCGCGCAGTCGACTTAGCCTTTCAATGTTAAGTTTTCGCGTTTACAATGTTAAGTTTTTGTTGTGTTTAAGTCCATTCTTTGGTACTGTACCACCTAGGTTCCACCAAAACACTTTCACAGCTTCATAATCAAGGGGTGCCCACCACATATCACTATCCAACATGTTACTTTTTTAGCCAGGTTTTTTGAAAAAAAATTCCAGCTATTGGGATTGGCGAAAGCCGGCGGGCGGGCGGGGGGCGGGCGGCGTCCCACAATCAATGTTAAGTTTGAGTCCCATTTCTTTTTACTTGATACCACCTAGGACCACCCAAACTTTCACGCTTCATAATTCAAGGGGGGTGCCCACCAACATTTATCACTATCCAACATGTTACTTTTTTTTAACTTAACCCAGTCCGCGAGTCCGACCTTAGGCCATTTTCAATGTTAAATTTTTTCCGTTTAAAACAAAAATTTAAGTTTTCGTTTTTTTAATCCATTTCTTTGGTACTGTAACCACCTAGGACAAACTTTCACGCTTCATAATCAAAGGGTGCCCTCCCACCACATATCACTATCCAACATTGACATAGTTCACTTAGTATTTTCAATCCCATTTTTCCGCGTAGTCGTTGTTTTAAGTTCATTCTGGTACTGTTTAACCACTAGGACCACCAAACTTTCACAGCTTCATAATCAAGGGGTGCCCACCACATATCACTATCCAACATGTTTACTGTTTTTTTAATGACCCTTATCGCTTTTCGCGTTTTAGAATCGACTTTAGTCCATCATTTCAGATAACTCACAATCAACATGTTAAGTTTTCGTTAAGTCCATTTCTTTGGTACTGTACCACCTATGGACCACCTCCAAACAAATTTCACAGCTTCATAACCAAGGGGTGCCTACCACATACAACTATCCAACATGTGACCATTTTTTTACCTTCACCTATTATTTCTACGTAATTGACTTAGCCATTTTCAACGTTAACTTTTTAACGTACGTCTGGTTAAATTTTTTGTTTTTTGTTATACTATATCTCTGCAACTGCTTCGCCCATTACCTTGAAACTTCACATGGGTGTTTATCATCGTCCATATTTTCACTCTAACAACCCCCAACTGTGTGGCCCCTGTGCGCAATGTCAAGGTCAAATTACTTTGAATGTATTTCTTAATTTTTTTTTGTGTACTACCGGTATATCTCTGCAACTGCTTCACCCATTACCTTGATACTTCACATGGGTGTTTATCATCATTGTCGCACCCGCTTGCGGAAAGCGCGATATCGTCGGCATTTTGGCGTCCGTCCGTCCGTACGTCCGGGCACACATTAGGGTACTTATGTGGCTAGCCCCACAGGGTTGGGTTATGGACTTGGTAAAGGATAGGGTTGGTTACAATTAGCCACCTAAAAAATCCTTTTATGTGGCTAAAAATCGTTTTATGTGGTTAATATTTAACATGTGATAAGCCACATAAGTATAGTACTGTAAGAACGTCCGTGTGTCCGGTTAAAGTTTTTTCGTTAAAGTTTTTCCATCTACTATATCTATTTTTTTAGTGTCCATGCCTCGCCCCAAGGCGCGACATGCAGGCCACGGCCATCTAGTCTACAAAAAGTGGGTATAATTATGTTATCCAAGTGTCCATGCTTGGAAAAAACCTGGCCTTCGTGGCTTTGCCTCGTTTTTAACTTGACCCATTTTTTCCGCGCAGTCGACTTAGCCATTTTCAATGTTAAGTTTTCGCGTTTACAATGTTAAGTTTTCGTGTTTAAGTCCATTTCTTTGGTACTGTACCACCTAGGACCACCAAACTTTCACAGCTTCATAATCAAGGGGTGCCCACCACATATCACTATCCAACATGTTACTTTTTTAGCCAGGTTTTTTGAAAAAAAATCCAGGCTATTGGATTGGCGAAAGCCGGGCGGGCGGGCGGGCGGGCGGGCGGGCGGCGGCGTCCACAATCAATGTTAAGTTTGAGTCCATTTCTTTGTTACCTGGTACCACCTAAGGCACCAATCCAAACCTTTCATTTCACAGCTTCATAAACCAAGGGTGGGCCCACCACATATCACTAATCCAACATGTTACTTTTTTTTTAACTTAACCCATGGTTTTCCCGCGTAAGTCTACTTAGAGCCATTTTCCAATGTTAAGTTTTATTTTGCGTTTACAATGTTAATTTTCGTGTTTAAGTCCATTTCTTTGGTACGTACCACCTAGGACCAACCAACTTTCACAGCTTCATAACTAAGGGGTACCCACCACATATCACTATCCAACATGTTGCTTTTTTTTTTAACATTCACCCATTTTTTTCCGCGCAGTCGACTTAGCCATTTTCAATGTTAAGTTTTCGCGTTTACATGTTAAGTTTTCGTGTTTAAGTCCATTTCATTTTCTTTGGTACTGTACCACCTAGGACCACCAAACTTTCACAGCTTCATAACCAAGGGGTGCCTACCACATACAACTATCCAACATGTGACCATTTTTTTACCTTCACCTATTATTTCTACGTAATTGTACTTAGCCATTTTCAACGTTAACTTTTTAACGTACGTCTGGTTAGAGTTTTTTGGTTAAAACTTTTTCGTTATACTATATCTCTGCAACTGCTTCGCCCATTACCTTGAAACTTCACATGGGTGTTTATCATCATCCATATTTTCATTCTAACCCCCAACCGTGCGGCCCCTGTGCCCAATGTCAAGGTCAAATTATTACTTTGAATTTTGTTGTTTACTATACTATACCCATCTGACCAAGTTACTACTAGCCATTGCTTTCGGAGCATTAAGCTAGATTACATAAACAATATATCTACTGTTCAGCCATGTTTTACTATTGTTTCACCTGCTTGCGGAAAGCGCGATCCTGTGCCCAATGTCTAGGTCAAATTACTTTGAATTTTTTTGTTAAAGTTTTTTGTGTACTATCTCTGCAACTGCTTCACCCAATACCTTGATACTTCACATGGGTGTTTATCATCATTGTTCGCTGCGACGGAAAGCGGATCCTGTGCCCAATCAAGGCAAACTTTGAATTTTTTTTCCTGTACTCTCTGCAACTGCTTCACTACTTCACAGGTTTATATCATTGTCGCACCTGCTTGCGGAAAGCGTGATCCTGTGCCCCTATGTCAAGTTCAAATTACTTTGAATTTTTTTTGTTAAAGTTTTTTCGTGTACTATATCTCTGCAACTGCGTTCACCCAATACCTTGATACTTCACATGGGTGTTTATCATCATTGTCACACCTGCTTGCGGAAAGCGCGATATCGTCGGCATTTTGGCATACGTCCGTCCGTTCGTCCGTGTGTCCGGTTAAAGTTTTTTGGTTAAAGTTTTTCCATCTACTATATCTATTTTTTTAGTGTCCATGCCTCGCCCCAAGGCACGACATGCAGGCCACGGCCATCTAGTCTACAAAAAGTGGGTATAATTATGTTATCCAAGTGTCCAAGTTATCTAAAAACCTGGCCTTCGTGGCCTTGCCTCGTTTCTTGTTTTTTTTACATTCTTTTTCAATTTTTTAACTGACCACTAACTTATTACAGGTAATTTATACAGGTACATTATTACATTTCCGTAAACTGTGTTGACAATATTGTGGCAGTATGTGGACCTGTGCAGATATATGTAGATAAATATACGACTATTAACAAAAATTCTGGGCTCCAGTAGCGAGCATTATTTTTAAAAAAAAAATTTGTATATTACATTTCCGTAAACTTTAGTGTTGAAAATATTGTGGCATTATGTGGACCTGTGCAGATATATGTAGATAAATATAGGACTATTAAAAAAAATTCTCGGCTCCAGTAGCGAGCATTATTTTTTTTATTTACATTCTATATTACATTTCCGTCAACTGTGTTGAAAATATTGTGGCATTATGTGCACCTGTGCAGATATATGTACATAAATATAGGACTATTAACAAATAATTCTGCGCTCCAGTAGCTTCACATGCATAGACCCTAAAGGTGTGTCGCGCAAGAATGACAACTCTTGCATCACTAATTGTTTAGTTATCTCCCTTTGTCCATCACCGATTTTGTCTCCGGAGCATAACTCGATCACCCTTTTTTCAAACTACTTGTGTATCTGGGGAGGGGGATACACATGCGCTTGTCGACAAGCGTCCATTTCTAGTTTATTTCAGTATAACAATCATAATTAATTCCTCGTTACAATGTGTAACTATGTTTCTGGTACAGACGTCATGGGAGTAATTCAGAATCTGAGATGTTACTAAATTAATGCCCAGACAACACATGGATTTAATATTTGATACATAGAAAACATGTTTTGCCGTGGCATTACTTATAAAACATGTTTTGTCTTGGTAATACTTATTACTATTTTAACCACTGGTATTGGAGGCAAGACCGTGTCATAAGGATAGGGTTAACAAAATAACAGATACTTATTAAAGGTACATGCCCACGTAGTATATAGGTTATACTATAGTGATACAAATACTTTTGTATAGTCTGTACGTATGACATTTTCTGGCAAAATAAACATTCATTCACCATTACCCCACGTATTGATTGGCATTATTATACATTTTATTTTAGACAAAAAAATTCACACTGATATCAGGGGCGATAACCGTGTTTCCTTAAAATGTTAACGGACATTACTATTTATTCTCTGTAATCATATTTTATAATCTGTCGAAAATATTATTTGTTCAGGTGACGCATTTCATTAGTATAAATAAGTAAACAATATCATGCCTCATTTCCATATGAAAATAGCCTGATACGAACGTGCGTCACTATCAGTAAAATAAATATTACTAAATGATTATATCTGTTTTCCAGCCACTTGCAATGTTTAGAACTGGTGGAATAGTGACACAATTATACACTTATTTAATTCCTATAAAGAACATTTTGTGCTTACTGAGTGGGCATGTACGTTTAAGAATTAACGTTTTATTTTTGTTTTCTCATTTATCAACAGACACATATATCGGACATTTGCGAAATTCCAGGTTTTATGAAGTAAAAAACACCAACAAAAATGAATCTACAACAAATAAATGTCTGTTTGCAGCATTTTGTGAGAGGTAATGGGCCAACAGAGAAATTCCAAACCCCAATTTCTGCAAGTGGCATAACACAGGTTTTCGCTTCCTCGATTCCATAGATTTTGCCACAATAACCTGATTTAGTGAAACATGGTGGATGTTGGTGCCTCTTGGTACATGCCATTGTTGGGGTATACTTGTGCAGCTCTGCTGGTCCGGTACATGGGTTAAGTTTGAATCCCTGAAGTGAATTCAGTAGCCCAACAATATGGGAACAGTGGCCACTCAGCCTGGGAAAAATAAAAAAAATAAATATAATAATAATAATATGGTGGTGCGTACTTGTGATGTAATTAAGTGCCTATGGTTGGTATCGCATATCAAGAGTTAACAAATCTGTTCCTGAGTGGCATAACTAAGTTTATGCTGAACGGACGTACAACCCCATTCCATCAATCAGACATTACTGCTAGTATACGGTACGGCCGTAAAGCTGTAAGTTTTTTCAGCTACATTTCCCACTCGGCGATTTACAGAGAAACAGGTAATGTCATAATTAATTATAGCCCCGTAAAATCAGCTATTCAGTCAGTCAATAAAAGTAGCCAGTGTTTTATATCCAAGAACATCTGTGTAGATCGACATTAGATTATATAGACAATGCACTAGCATCTCGCTCCCTGCTGACCTGTAACATTCAAACACGGCAGCAGAACCACGCGCTTCCTGTCAGTAATCATGGTAATGGCAATAAAGCCAACACGAATACACATACGCCCTGCGTGTAAACCTCGGAACGAAATATGGCGTAGATTATGACAAATATTAAAAGAAATCAGATGGATTGAGAGTTAAATATCCCACATAAATAATTACCCAACTTTACAGGTACAATAGGAATCCACGATCTTCTAGGATTACACATATAATTAAAAACAACGTGTGTGGTTGCTCGCTTTTCCGCATGGATCGCCAGCATCTTGCATCAATTTTCACTCCCGTTTTCCTGCGTTATGGTTTTAATGTCGTGAATATACACCTGTATATAATAATTCAGACCCTTTTGTTTAGCTTTCTGTGATATATCGTCACTTCTGGGTAAGAAAAGAATCGATATATTTGCCGGTACATTCTTCAGAGCTCGTATTCGGATGCTGCGTGTTGGTAGCCATTTTGGAGAAAGCTTGTGGCCGTGTAGCAACAGTAACTAAGTGGGCGGAGCTTAATTTAGATAAGCGTGGCAACTCGGATCCGTGAATAGACAGACAAATATATCAATCTTAAGGCATGTCACATGTCCACATATTTCTGAGCACAGGCATTTGGCGTGTTTCATCTTTCATCAGTACTGCTATATATGAACGGTGCAGTAGTACTTTATAAACTATGATGATTACTTCTCTTGAAAGTAATATACACCATTTGCTTTGCTACATATTGTAAGGTTTGATGCTTCTGGTCAGACACAAGCTTGTATTGTAACAAAATAACATGTTTAAAATGTTAATTTTATAAGCATTCTATGCATTTTTGCAGGATAACAATAATTCTCAAAGGAACATATGAACTTCCCACCACAATATTGACATTAGTGCATTAAACACAGTAATTCATTTGTTTTCGATACAAGATTGTGTCCTACCTACATGTAGATATACCAGCTATAATTATAATTATGTTCAACATGTAACTGCTGTTTGAGCCAGATAACAACACTTCTCAAATGAACAATGTGCACTTTCTGCCAAAATATGTACGTTAGCAATATTGCGGAATTTGTTTCGATACAAAGTTGTGTACCGACAAGAGTTACAAGCCTTGTTGTTCATATATATACATGTTTGGGTCGCACCATACGAGATCCGGGCTTAATGACAACGACGTGAAAAGCGACAATCGACGATTCAAATTGTCCAACGTCGCCGTAAAATTTCGCTATTTCCCATCACAATTACGTTTACGGGTGTAAGTTAAATTGAGTGGGAGTCGAAAACGGAAAGTGATAACTTATTGAAACTTTCACCAATATGTTCCGTGATGACTTGTACGTCAGTGCACATATTATGACGTCATGACGTGACGTCACGTACTTATGACGTTATTGAACGAGAAACCATGTTTGACGTTATGGCCATGGTGTCGCGCAAAAATATTATACTAAGGATACAACACAAGTTACTCACAACATAAATAACTTAGCCATGTTTGAGGCGCAGTACAATGTCACCTAATTATTGTTCTTTGGCATTGTTACTCTGTTTCGTTGTTGTCCTTATGAATTTAATTGGCCATCATCTCAGCGATGTCATCAATTACTCTGCACTTTCATTGCTAAATAATCTTAAATATGAACAACCTATTGTATGCCAACCGATCGTGCCATCTATAATCTTGGTAAATTGAGACTTTCTAACAATTCTAGTCAGTACTTGGCAAATGATATGCCATTTAGTAAACCAAGTGCCACTCATTTGATTATAAACGGAGGTAGAAGTGCAGCTATTATGACATATATATATCCCTTGTTTGTATACAATTTGGAGAAACAAATGCATCAAAATTTCTCTAATAGATTCAGCATCAGTGATTTTAATGCAGGTTCTTGATTGTTTGTGTGTAAGCAATACATACTGCACAAGACACTCAGTGAGGCCGGTGGATTTTTTGAAAAGTCTTGACATTAATTGGTAATTTGATGGTTATAAATTTGCTTGTTGCACAAAATTTAGTATCAAATCATCAGTTTATCAATTGACTGCATAATAATGTATATCCGGCGAATAAAGTGTGATCCTCAAGAAAGACACATGGCGACAAATATAAGGTATCACGCTATCAAATCTGCCCGACGTGTTTTGTCACAAAGTTAATGTTGTAAGCGGCCTACTGCAGATGTACACGTGCAATGTCTACAAACAAATACTACATTTGCAGCCGTTCCATACACATAAGGATGAATATTGGAATAGAAAAACGTATCCGACCTACGGGTTATAGCAATATTTTACAAATGGCACCAGGTCCAGTCCATTGAGCTTGTACATAATGTTGTTGACAGTTGCTGAGAAACCACACGTACAATGCGACCATTGGAATTTACTGCCTAGCGATCATTATAGCTAGATAAACTATTTACATAGTAGCGATTGTTTAACTAATTAATGACCTACATGTATTACATATTTCTCACTTAGTTTGACTGACCCTCGTAAAGATTCTTCCCTGTTCACGGTGTGAATTTGCTATATATTTGATTAGTAACGCTTGCCAGATGGAAGATGAACATATATATTTTTTTTAATCAATATGTGTGCCACTATTACATGTAGCTTACGATCTTAAGTGGCGTAACTTGAGTGAATACAATCATATGACCTGGCGACGAAGGGTGGGGATTGAGGATTGGATTCGAGGACAAGTGCCCTCGGTGAACATCCCTGAATGCCAATCGGTGTAATTAAAATAATGCAACCTCATTCTCGCATATGAAAGTCATTCGTCACCCATATTTAGAATGAGCTTCCGCCATTGGCGGATTTATATGGGGGGACCCGGTATTCCATATGCCTACCCTGCAACTTCTAATTATGTATTACAATTTCGCGGTTTGGGTAAAATTATGATCTCTCGGGATAATTTTAGAAAATTTGCAAGCACGATAGCTACAGACATTTGTAACTGCCAGGATATCACATGTCCAGCCCCCGATGATCGCGGATATATTGTTTGTAAAAGTTTTTCGAGTTCCAGAGTTGGTTTAATAACCATCACTCTGTCTTTTATTTTCACATGTATTGTACTTACAGCCATATGTTCTGCAACATTAGGTCTGCCATACACGAGCGGTGATAATAAAATACCCGGAAAAGTTCTGTAAAATCCATGTTTGTTGGGTTAACTGTCATGTCACGTACATGATGATTGATAAATGCTGCTTCGATTTCCTATTCAGAACTTATCATAAGTATAGCATGGACATGGTTATCGTTACCAACGCAACATCATCACGCGATATATGGAGGATGGAATAACAACTCCAATCCACGATATTTGATAATAGATGCATACATTGTAAGCACTTGATTAGAAATATGTAGGGGCAATCCGGGAAAACACGGACATAGGAAAAATACGGACATCCATTGATGTAACGTGTTCCCTGCGCAAGTAGTGTCATTTTCATTATTGTTGGTCCATTTAGCCCTTTTCAGGTCATTTCCCACGAATGTGGCACATGCGGCTATGAGGTACACCCATATCAATGATGTCATACGCCTACTTTAGTGACGCTATACACACAACCTTTTCCAAATGACTTTGACTTTCAAATGTCGTAAACATTTTTGGGCGGGAAAAATACACTCAAACTGGGTATACCTTTTGAATGTGTTTCGTGAATTTTATTCCTGCCAGTAAAACAATTATTCCTGAATCAATAACGCTATTCATTGACACAATTGGTAACATAGATATTACAAAAAATATAAAATAATAACACTGTCCGTATTAAACCTATCATGTTTTGATGGTCGTAAAACTACGGACAAATGATTGTAAGTTATACATACTTATTAAATGAATTACTAGTGATTATAGAGTGATTATAGAGTCTAAAACATTGTAATTTTTAAAAATCTTTTTTTGTCCATATTTATCCTATCATAGTTTGCTATGTCCGTAATTTGCCGACTCTATGTTCGTGATTCCCCGGTCCGTGTCCGTATTTCACCGTTTTCAAGTATCTTCAATTATATGTAAAAGTCGGGGCTTGAACGACATAAAACACTGTATTTGAAATACGGACTAATTATTTCGGACACCCTCGCAGATCACCATAGCGAGACCGATATTATATTGCGACATACATCGGTATTATGAACACAAACATAAGCGTCTCCAGAAAGTTGTCCGTATTTACCCGGATTTCCCCTACAGAAATATCGTAAACCTCGAGCTCCATTGGTAACAATCAATGGTTTTTTGCTCCATGTTCAACATCATCGGGATACATCTAGCTCTATGTATCTGATATTTAAATCTTTCTAATCACACTATGGAGTGTGCCGGCTGTGAGTTCAACCGATCTTACAGTTCACGCACAATGATCCATCAACCCAGACTTTTACTTTGCGTCACAACATCTGAAAACGTCACTTTTGTACTTCCATTTATGGCAATTCCCTTCGCGCATTCCCATCCACTGTCTCTCTGACTATATCGCTCGCAAAGTGTCATCCCGGTGGTGCACTTTCACCGAATACATTTCTCATCATCATCTCATCTTGATGTATGCGTTACGATGCAGAATTTAATAGCACTGCCACATTTTAGTTCTTCCGGCTTGTTCTCATGAGACGGAGCTGACAATCGTTAAACTATGTCATTTCCTGTCATGACATCACATTTTTCAAAACATGTCGTCGCGTATGAAACATTAAATGATGTCGCTATCATTTCCTAAAATGTATTGGAGCCAACAACAAACAACTCGGAAACACAAGCCCTTCTCAATCCGCATTCTTTCTAAAATATGCATACACAATTACGATATTTGGGTTGCAATCCAAAACATGACGTTACCATAGCTATGCAACACTGGCCATGAACATTATTTTCATACTTGGTCTTGGGTTAATGGTAAACAATTGGCCAGGCTACGAGATATCCAAATTTGGTTGAAATGTGATAATAGATGACACAACGATGGGACTTGTCTGGGTATTTTATAAACACCACTCGCATAAGCTGTTGATAAAAACATCATATTTTCGACGTCATTGATCTAAAACGTTATATACATTTTTCCCACGCGTCATAAAAATACTTATAAAATGAAAAATAATTGGGATACATTGATAATTTTTCCGGCATATGGTCTTTAAAAGATGTGTAATGTCATTAAGCCCGGTTTTCGCATGGTGCGTCTCATATATATATATATAGCTATACTGAAGAAAGCCGAAATATGCTGAATGCCTATGGTTGATACCTTGCTTTTTATGCTATTCTCATTTTACGCATATTTTTTAGATAAAAATGGATGATAAAACTTCCCTACTCATTTATAGTTGCTATCTGATAAAAATGGGGAAAATCAAAACTCACATGCACTATAATTTTGTTGTATATCATCTGAACAGCAAAATATCAAGCGTTTTTTCAAAGGATTATATGCAATTTTTTGTGCGCAAATGTGCAACCTTATTCCGCAAATTGATGCTTTTGACTGCAGTTAGTTGCATGCTTGTTTGTTGCTGAGATGTAAAAAATATTCTGCATACCGGTAGTTATGGTGTCATCCATAGCCTTCCCCTACAGATTCGCGAATCGGGTCTGATTCTCGCTTTTTGCTGTTAATTATGGCATACATGTATTTCAATACATATAGTTTTCAAATGAAACAATTGTTAGGACATGTATTAAGAAAAAGATTTCCCTTCTTAGCGGTTCATGTACATTTGTAAATGTACAACATAATGGAATATGCTAGTTTCATAATACTGATATTTATTTCCTTTGAAAAAATATAGAAACGGTGTCATAATTAACAGTTAAATGTGAATAAATCAGATCCAATTCCCTACTGTGCACAGAAAAGCTATGCAGACAAATGTAACTATGGACGGTTCAGATGATTTTGCAGAAGTATGTGTCTGTAACAAGTCTCATGCTAGACAAATTCCTGAACATCAATATTAATGATAGCACTGAACTGAAACATGTTTACAGATCATGTTCTACAATCTTTATGCCCACTAGTTGTAGTGCTTTTGATGATATGTGTCGCTAATGGGGGCTTTTCTACTGTCTTTGTTTTTAGAAATTTGTAACATTTGACAACTAAAACAAAACAGCAGGTTGCAATATTATGCTATGCTCCATTACCAAAACCCCAGCTGTTGTATCTTGTCTGCCACAACAAGGGGCTTATAGTATTATCTGTGCAACCAGTTTAGCCCCAGATCAGGGCCTACACTGTTTTGCATTTACGTTGGGGGAACCTAACAATCTTGATCTAACAACTAGCTCTGTATCAGGCAGTAAATGTTTGCTAGCTGGCTACACTGGTTGCAAACTGTAACATTCTCGTGATCACCAACTGAGTTCCACCTGGGGCCCGTTTCACTAAGCTTTGTAAGAGTAAGGAGTTTGTAAGTGCAAAATTCAATTTTAGAATAGAATTTACACTGATAGCCGATGTTGGAAAATCTTTAGTGGATGTGTTCACATGTGATGATGTGCGCATGTATGCAATATGGTAACTTTAGTTAACCATGTTAATGTGAGAAGCACATTAGTAAAAATCTTCGTACAAACATTTTTATCTTACAAAGTTTAGTGAAACGGGCCCCTGGTCCCTGGAAAGTAGTTTTGCAATCATACTTTATTGGCACGCAATTGATCCAATAGTGGATTTGTTCAAAATTAGCCTAAATCTCGAGAGTCCCGGGTCGGCGCCCATACCCAGATTATCAAACGGTGCCCAAACCTTTAAACAGCCCTCTCGAGTGTATGGTATGTAGCACTTTGTACACTGACTACCTATCTCGGGGGAGCCCGTTATATTATGTATTCATGACATTTCACAAGATTTCATCAGAACTTTACTCGGCTGCTCTGGCTACATCTGGTTATTAATTATTATGCATGTCTGTCATACCAATTAAGCATTGCATTTCGACCATTTTGTTACAAAACTCAATACGCTCCTGCTTCACAATTCAGTTCACATACCAGGCCTTTCCCCAGCCCAGTATAGCACTGGGGTGCCCCAGCGCCTTTATTTAAAAAACAAGGTACCTCAGCACTATAATTTTCATATAGAATATAAAAAGGTTTCAATTTTGATAGTTTTTGTCGAGCCCGCTTGCGGAAAGCGAGACGTAGTGATCACAACGTCCAAAATCTGCGTTAAAGTTTTTAAATACCTCATATCTCTGTAGTCCTAAGTCACATTGACTTGAAACTTTATATACTTATTAGTCATCATCCATATATTCATGCTGTATCCCACTCATGCGGCCTCTGTGCCCAAGGTCAATGTCAAATGACTTAGCAGTTTGCGTTCTAAAATCTGCGTTAAAGTTTTTAAATACCTTATATCTCTGCAGTCCTAAGTCACATTGACTTGAAACTTCATATGCTTATTAGTCATCATCCATATATTCATTCTGTGTCCCACTCATGCGGCCCCTGTGCCCCTATGTCAAGGTCAAATGACTTAGAAGTTTGCGTTAAAGTTTCTGTCAAAATTTGCGTTAAAGTTTTCACATACCTACTATCTCTGTAACCGTCAGTCAGATTTGCTTGAAACTTTGTATGCTTATTGGGCATTAAACTAAAATAAATACACTTTGAAACCATCAAATGCCTCGGCGGGCTCGACATGCGGGCCGCGGCCATCCTCGTTTCATTTAGTTTCAGTTCCCATTTGATTTTTGAAAGCACTATGAAAGTGTATTATACGGTTTAAGCATGTATTAAACGAGATATATAGGTATATGCCCAATTTAATAAATATGACTCATCAAAATATGATGTTCATGGTGAAATACGCCAGCGCCTTAAATTATTTCTGGGGAAAGGCCTGCATCCATGTATTGTGAAGCAGGAGCTTATTGATAATATGACCATGTTAGTTTCATTGATTTTGCGCTATGTTGTCGTTGTTGGTGTTTAACAGCCTATCAACAACTATGGTCATTTAAGGCCAGGCAAACGGGTTCGATCGCGTATTCCAAAATCAGAACGGAATATTTACATCGAATAAATATATTCAGCCCTGCAATTAGAATGAGCTGATCTGGTGCCAGGTCCATACCACACCAAAGCCACTTGGCCCCTTTCCCTAAACGTAATAGGATTGCGAATCATCATATTACTCGTACAGTATAACCAGATTCAGCTCTCACATACAAGAAAGCCAAAGACGTACATGAGGGCCAAACCAGGATTCCGGTATGGATGAATCCCGATCATTAAAGGTACATGCCCGCTCAGTAGGCACAAAATGTTCTTTATATCGGCGACTTCATCTGAGACATTTTCTGGCAAAATAAACATTCATTCACCATTACCCCACATATTGATTGGCATTATTATACATCCTATATCGGACGTAAAATTCCACACCGATATCGGGGTGCGATAACCGTGTTTTCTTAAACTGTTAACGGACATTACTATTTATTCTCTGTATTAATTTTTTGATGTTCAATGAACATACTTTATAATCTGTCGAAAATATTATTTTTTCAGGTGACACATTTAATTAGTATAAATAAAAAATATATGCCTCATTTGCATATGAAAATAGCCTGATACCACCGCACATCACTATCAGTAAAATAAATATTACTAAATGATTATATCTGTATAGCGGGCACTCGTAATTTTTAGAACTGGTGGAATAGTGACAAAATTATACACTTATTTAATTCCATTAAAGAGTATTTTGTGCCTACTGAGTGGGTATGTATCTTTAAATTACCCATTGCAAGCTCCCACCTGCCACCCACCACTGGATTTTGGGCTATGACTGGAAACAATGGGGCGTATGGCCCTTGCGGCCAGTGTAAACCCAGACCAGCCTGTGTTTCCCCACAACCTGATCAGGGTCTGCACTGTACGCCATTCAGCCTGAATGCTTTTAACAAGTAGTATTCATGTATATCATTATTAGACTACAGGAGTATGCTAGCAGATCGGGCAAGAGCTAGACTGGTCAACAATGCCATACATCCCATTTCTTCAGTCATTGTCACATATGTGACTGTGACTGGAGAAATGATGCTTATGAAATTTGTGACCAGTGTAGCTCCTGATCATACATCACACTCGTGTGCCTGATAACTATCTGTATTTTGCATTTAAGAAGCATGGCGGGTGTTTCATTGATGAAATGGCGAATAGTACAGATACTGATCAGATTGTGCGGATGCACAGACCCATAAGTCCCATTTCTCCAGTCACAGCCATGAATGACCATGTGACAGATCCATACAATTGTTTCAGAATGAGTTCCACGATACATTTGACAAGTATGGCCTTGTATACGGCATCAGGGTGTACCCTGTGCAGGGGAGGGGGAGGCAAGACGGCCCAGATACCACCGCTGCCAGACGGGACGATGTGGCCTCCGGTTACTATGCCTTCGTCACCTTCTACTCCACACTGGCGGCCACCCGGGCCAAAGACGATACCAACAGTGTCGTGTTGATCGGGGACACCGAGTGTAAGGTAACGATTGTGCAAGGATTCCGCTGGGGAAAATAAAAAAATCGCCACTTCAAAAAAAATATAAAAAAAATAATCAATTGTAATTTTTTATCGCCAATTGCGAAAGTGGCGATCGCTAGCGGAATCCCTGATTGTGAATGGAGAAATTGGGATTTTACTATGTGTGGAGCTGGACATCTGCTGCAGCATGTGTGTCTGTTCTGTTTGTTAGAATTAAGATTATTATTGATAGCTGTTTCACTAACTGAAAGGTGGCAGGTACACAGACTGATTTGAGTCTACACTGGTTGCCATAATCCATACAACAATTTAAGGAGAGGAACTCTATAAGATAGCAATCTTTAGTTCCAATCCTCTTTACACTGCTTGTATACCTAAAAATGATTATTATTATTTAATAAAATATATTTATACCAACATTTTAATGGCTAACTTTGTTATTCCTAAAATCAGTACATAACTCGGTCTTGCAGCAGTTACGGTATATTCAGGTACAGTTTGAACTGTTTCAGAATACTAGATACAGAATAAATGAATATGATGAAGACTTGTACATATATGTCAGTCTAATTCCCAGTTGCAGTCGGTGCAGTTCGTCATCTTGTTCACTTTATAAGCATGCTGTCTGTGCTAAAATAAGTACATAACTAGGTGAAGTTACGGCATAGTCGCACTAATCTGGAGAAAATGAAACAACTGATGTTTCAAAGTTCAGTTTCCCAGGCACGTTGTGCCTACATGTATGTCTCGGGTTCACAGGGACAATTTCAGATTTTGGGCCCCTTCGGCTTCCCATTTTGTCAGTCAAATATTCCCACAGTTTCAGGAACATTTTCAGTTTGAGGTGGGAAAATTCCGCCGTGCTCGATCTAGGTACAACACTTCATTGGCACAATGACATATGTGACTGGAGAACTGAGGCTTATAAGTTTTTCTACCATTGTAGATCCAGATCAGCCTGTGCATCTTCACAGTCTGATCAGAGTGCACTGTTCACTAATCCATCAATGAAGCACACGTCATGCGTATAACAAAGAATATAGGTAGTTATCAGGGTCAAGGAGTGTGCTATTTGATCAGGAGCTACCCTGTCACAAATCCCGTAAGCCCCATTTCTCCAGTCACAGCTACACGTTTTTCCAGATTGTCTATGCCAGGAGCAAGAAGATTGGAGAAGAGAAGGTGCCCCTATACTTCACTCGTTGTTACGAGTTGGCTAACCACTTCTTGGGGTTCAACAGCTGGTCCACCGACATCAAAACGGTACTTAGCATGTAACATTGTTCATTTCACATTGTAATAGTAAATAAATATAGTCTACCACGTACAAGTTTATATAACATGACCATCTGGTCATGCATAGTCAAAGAACTGCTTGCATTGTAATGTTTGGACTGTTTGTTCATCATGCTTTCTTCAACATGCCACAACTTGATGTACATGTAGCTCCAAGGACTTCTTTAATATTTGTCTCAACCACTTAAATTGAAAGTGAGACAAGAGGGTCACAGTTCCGGCGACGTCGTCATTGTCAACAATGTTGGTCTTGCATTAATTTTTTGCTTATCTCCCGAGTTGGTCAGATCTGTTTATTCAGCACGCTTGCGGAAGGTGAGAATGATGTCTGTGAGTGTATGTGTGTTAAATTATTCATATCTTTGCAACCATGAATTGGATTGACTTGAAACCTAATTGGCATCATCCAGACTTTCATTCTGTAGCAGAGCTCCAGATAAGGTTCGTATTTGCGTAAATACCCAATTAAAATTGCCAAAAACCCAATTGAAATCAGAAGTAGTGAGTATCAAAAAGCAATGAAAAATTTGTGGTATCTTTATCATGCTACAGAAAACAATAAACATTTTCTTATTTTTCCATGAAAACACATCTTGGTATTTCATTAGAATTGTCTCCAAGGAGACCATTCTCATGAAATACCAAGATGTGTTTTCATTTAGAAGCAAACTATTCAATGAGTGCGGTCTGCTGATGTGTAAACAGTTGTGTGATTCTATTTTACACAATTAAAATTTTTAAATACCCAATTGCTTCAGAAATGATGGAATGACAATACTCAATTACTAATTCCTTATCTGGAGCCCTGTGTAGCCCTCCCATGCGCCCCACCTATCAAATTATTTGCAAGCATAAGTTGTGTCATATACACCATGGGACTATCAATACCGGTACATCTTGGGACCATCAAGTTCTGTCATCAGGCATTCGGCGTGTTTCGGCTTTCATCGCTAAAATATATATATATGAACAAGGCTTCTAACTTTGGTCGGACACGACCTCGTATCATAACAAAATAACATGTTTAAACTTGAAATTTTCTATGCATTCTATTTATTTCTGCAGGATATCGATAATTCTCAAATGATCATATGAACTTGCCACTACAATGATACGAGGTTGTGTCCGACCTAGGAAAATGAGCTGTAATTCAATATTATTTGCATAAATATGTTCTAACTATGTTATTTTAGCAAGATAACAACAATTTTCAAATGAACATGTGCACTTTCCGCCAAAATATTCATATTAGCGTTAATAAAATCGCGGAATGTGTTATGATATGAGGTCGTGTCCGACCAAAGTTAGAAGCCTTGGGCCCGTTTCACTAAACTTCTTACGACTAAAATGTTCGTAAGTGCAAATTTATGATAGTCTGTAAATTTCACATTAACATTGTTTTCCTGTAAATAAATATTGGATTTACATTTATTGAGCATAGGCTGCATCTGCAGCCTATGCTCAATAAATGTAAATCCAATAATTGAAATTTACAGACGATCTTAAATTTTCACTTACGAACATTTTAGTCGTAGGAAGTTTAGTGAAACGGGCCCCTGGTTCCCAATAGTTATACCGATGAAAGCCGAAACACGCCGAATGCCTGTGGTTCTGTATATCTCCTGACACTTTAGTTGTTCTCGGTGGCTTCCTCGTATGGATTCCTAGCCACCTTTTGTTATTCATGTGACATTAACATATTTATTTTGTGAGTGTGAAACTCCTCAGGGATTGTCCATACATGATTTCTAACTCTTGGGTGCTTAGCCCAGGATTTGCTATAGCAGTTACACTTGGATTAACCCTTTCACCCCCAAGTCACTGGAATGGATTTTGATAATTATGCTAATTTTGCAGCCAATCCAATTGTCACACAATAATTTTCAGATTAGTCCATTTATGAAACGGGGGTGCTTTTGCTCTCAAAAAGATGACTCAAATGCAGAGACTGGTACGAGTCTACACGGATAGTATGCCAATAATCTATCCTTTAGACAGTTCAATCTGGGCCGACTATACTACGATTAAAGTTTTAATAGATCGTACCAATTGCCTCTCTGGCTGATGCCTGTGTATTAACCTTATCAGAGGTAGCACATTTTCACTTGCACTTATATTAGACCAGTCAGCCTATATCAATTTGTAGCCCAACCTTAACAAAATTGCAACAGAAACTATTTTACTTGCATATGTGTCTGTGAAGTGTTTATGATAACATACTAAAAGTCTAGAAAAATCGAAGCAGGGGAAACAAGCTTAATTTGCATAAATCCAAGATGGCCGTCATATACAGATATATCACGCTACTTTTGTCATATTATCATTTGTAAATAATTTTTGGCACAATGTACAGTGCTCAAATACATAGTTAAAGGTAAACACCTCTGATAATGATACTATATATGAATTGAATTGCTCTGTCATTGACATTCAAATTCAAAATGGCCGTCAAAATAGCATGTGCACGAAAAACTTGCTCATTCACAACAAATTGCAAACATAACATCTCAGGTGGAGACTCGTTATCTCAATGTGTAATATCACATATTTCATGCGTAAACTATGCTACAAGTAGTTTGAAATAGAGATAATTAGCTCTTCAAATCAATTCACTCACCTCAGTTTGATTGTCCATTTGTATTAATATGTCAGTTGGGTTATAAGTCTACTCAATAGGTCGGACTAACTGAGGTTTGTAAAGTTAGTGCATGCCACACCTCTGCATTTGCCGCATCCTGTGGAACATCCAAGTCCATGTTTTCTGGATGTACAACGTTTTGTATCGCACTTCAGTTTACAGCTACACCTGATAGTCTTCATGAGACTTTCGGAAGCAGGTGGAAAATATGTATTTCTAGGCAGTATCTTGTTTTACAACAAACCATTTGTGGTGCCAGTTCATCTGTGAATCAATACAGTTAGGTACTCCCTCATACTGTGGTATTTCGCTGCTGCTGATGTAGGTGGCAGTGCATGCACCTGTACACACGTTGTACTGCCGAGACTTTGATAGTAAATTTCTGGAGTGAAGTGTATCTAGTCCTCCTGATATAACCCCACAGTAAAATCCCACTAAGTACACTCTCACCAGCTCGCACTACACCATCCTTTGCGCTGCTATCAATGAACACTTCTGCACATGCATTTAAATTTTCGTCATTCATTACTTTCGTCAGTGCATGCCCCTTACATATACGAGTATGAAACCGTGATGCAGTGTCACACCCTGTAATCTACATATGTCTGTCAGATGCCAGGACATCTAGAACCCTGTTGCCATGGAATACGGTGTAATAGAGATCCACAATCAATCACATGATTTACGTTCTCGTTTTCCATCTGAATGTTGCAACAGTTTCCCATGGCCCATATTGCATCTGCTAACGCTGTTGTTTTTGTGTCTGTCTTAGAAAACCCGATGAATCAAATAGAGATGACGGGATACTGAACAGTTCGTATTTAAATACGTGTGACATGTCACATCCGATCCACTGAAAACTACTGTAGGTCGTTGGAAAAGCAACTGTGGATAGACATTAATTGCTTCACTGTCTACTTTTACTGAAGGTTTTGTGTTACGTGTCACTGCTTTGTGTGATCGTTTGAACGAATAATCCATTACAGTATTGCTAAACATTTTGTTTAGTACATTCGACACAGTTTCTTTTGTCCTGTCGATATTTGTTGAGGAATCAGATGACACGCTTGTTTCTATATTTCGCAACAAATGATCTTTGTTGAACGGATTTCTTTCAATAAGAAATAATGAGAATGTTTCAATGTGTCTTTGTAGTCTCTCGCTTTGGTTTGCTTGACCACATTCAATGTGTTGGCCACGTGTGTGATACTGATTTTAACAGAACTCCTGTATGCCACTGTTTACTTCTGCGCATGAAAATAATAATACTAACCATTCTGCTTGCTGTGATTTTGTCATGCCTTTGCCTCTAATCATATCTCAAGTTGCATTTGCACTTCTTATTAAGACGGATTCAATGACGAGGTAAGCCCATATAAGCCTGCCCATTACCTGGCGCTCCTGCAAACAGCATGATGTCCTGATCTGACAGTTTGATGTAGTTTGTTGTTGGTAGTCTCGGTCTTGCATCATTTGCAAATAACACATACGCTGATTTCAGATTTTGATTGTGGCCTGTGGCAGCGAAGAAGGGAAGCATATATAAGCGATAGTGTGTAAGATTAAGTTCCCTATCACATGATCGCTCTGCTTTTATAAATGTTCTTAAATATGTATATCATTTCCATATACTGAAGTCAAAGTGCTGCTATTCGATATTCTTTTAATGACTATTTTCCTTCAGAGAAACGTGAATAATATCACTTTTAACAAAAGACTGAACAGTAAGATTAACGGACAGAAGAACGTCGTATATTTTGCTAACTTCAGTAATGTCGCCATGGGCTTCAGCACTATAATTATCTAGCGTGATATGTCCAATCACTTTTCACTTCGAGCAGGTCCTTCATTTACGACGGGTTCAATTATCAAACCATTTCTGTCATATGTCCTGGCTCAGTGAGACGAGGATTGAATTCAAAGCGTTGTCTACTAGCAAATGACCCATGACCGCTCGTGCTACTGCTTTTCCGTTCAGCATTTGGCAGCAGTTCCGAGAGACCAGATCCTGCATCAGCTGATCAATACATCCGAGGAAGCTCATGATTGTGTGAAATCAGCCTAATCATAATACGATATCACGCAAACAGCTGCTGGCCGTTTCATTTATAATCACGATGAGAGCCTTCCAGTACAGCGGTTAATCAGAGGTAATTACCGGATTAACACCATATTCAATGCATGACCACATACAAATTTCAAAATTATGTATATACACACAACATGTCACTCAAGTTCACATCGATCATTGGCATAAAAATACTGATGGTTTGCCTCCAGTCTCATGAAGTGGAAGTTTCCAAGTTATTTGACCTTGACTTTGGGGTGAGAAATGAAACTATGGATGATGACAGACATGCACACGAAGTGTCAACACATTATTTGACCGTTTTTGTACCGTGACCTTGGGCACATGGGAGCACGACTGTGATGATGAATGATGAGAAACATGTACATGAAGTTTCAAGCCAATCTTCCATACGGTAAAGCAGTTATAGCAGAATGGAAAACATGATGGATAGTCAGACAGACGGACGGACGTACGTACGACTTTTGCATCCCTATATCCAGTGTTCGCTATGCGATGGGATAAAAAATGCTCCAGATATATTGGAGCTAATGTAAAAATGTTAACATTACAAACTTATGGCACTTGATGATGTTTATGTATACAAAAAATGAAGTTAATCGGAATCAAACTGTAGAATTGGTTCGTCTGTCAAACTATATATGACGGACATACAGACGGGCGGATGGACAGACAGTTGCAAATTATAATGCCCCCATACCGGGTATTGGTGCAGGGGCGGAGGGGTGGGGGATAAAATACTTCCAAACATAAGTGAATATGTAAAATATTGATAAGCAATGAATATATAATATATATTAAAAACAACTGGCTTATGTCCAAAATTTACCACCATACATTGAGAAAAAAATGCAATGTGTAAGTTTTTTTTAGCATTATTTGTTATTTTAAATCTCGTGTCTTTTATAATGTTATCAGCACGTATTATTGTATATGACAGAGTAGGTAAATTGAATCTTTACTAAATATTGTACATTGTTTATGTTTATTGATGATTGTTGACAACCGCGAAAATCCATGACAACGCCAATAAACTTGTAAAACACGGGAATTACACTTGTATGAAAGCAACATCAGTATTATATAAACGTGATATTATCCGCAAACATGATAAATAATGTAAAATAAACACTCGTCTTTAGAAATCCATGATACGTCATCACACGGTATATTTAAAATGTTTGCCTATGGTGGGCTGCAACGGCCATTCGTCTTCTTGTCGAATAGACCAGTTTTAAAAGTTATTTTTATGGGATTTCCCTTATTTAGATTTTTCTAGACTTTTGATATGTTCTTTATTATGCTATATTCAGCACATGTGTACAGAAATAAATTCTGTTGCAATTATGTTGAGGTGATCATACAGGCTGACTGGACTATATTGTTTGTCAGATCATATATACATGTACTCCAAATCTGGTTTGATTTGTCTCTTTCCATATTCCAGCTGTTTGAAGACAAAGCAAGCCTTGTGGAATGCGACACAACTGTGACACTGAAGTATGTGTGCCTGGTAAACCTACAGGTGAACGACCTCAAAACTGATGGCATCGGTGTCTGGCTGGAGTCGTACGTTAAAACAGGTACCCGGTACAACTAAAAGAAATGATCATTCACAGACCTCGGGGTCATGGATTATCTCCCCCCCCCCCCCCCCCCCCATTTTCGACTTAAAATTTGGCAATTTTGTCTTGTAAGTCGTAAAACTTTTAAACCATACTAGATACACACCTGAAACTTGGTATGTAGCTTCCTTGTGATGTGTAGATGCGCAAAGTTTATTTCGATTTTTGATTTGACCCTGGGTCATGGATTATCTCCCCCTTTTTGACGTAGAATTTGGCAATTTTGCCTTATAAGTCGTAAAACTTTTAAACCATAATAGCTACACACCTGAAACTTGGTACGTAGCTTCCTTATGATGAGTAGATGCGCAAAGTTTATTCGATTTTTTATTTCACCCCATGGTCATGGATTATCTCCCCCTTTTTTACTTAGAATTTGGCAATTTTGCCTTATAAGTCGTAAAACTTTTAAACCATAATAGCTACACACCTGAAACTTGGTACGTAGCTTCCTTATGATGAGTAAATGCGCAAAGTTTATTCGATTTTTTATTTCACCCCATGGTCATGGATTATCTCCCCCTTTTTTACTTAGAATTTAGCTTCCTTATGATGAGTAGATGCGCAAAGTGTATGTTTCGATTTTTTATTTGACCCTCGGACCATGGATTATCTCCCTTTTTGGACTTGGAATTTTGCCTCATTTATTATCAAAGCGGTATGTGGGGCATCCGTGTTTTATGAACATATTTTCTAGATTCAAATTACTATATCTCTGTGACCGCTTGCTATATCAACTTGAAACTTCATATACGCATTGGTCACCACCCATATTTTCATTGTATACACTACCCATGCTGCCCACCCAAGGTCAAATAACTTTAAAGTTTTTATGCCACCGGGTTTCGAAGAAACGGGTGGCATATAGTGTTTGGACCGTCCGTCTGTCCGTCTGTCCGTCTGTCCGTCCGTCACACTTTTCGGTTAACCAATTTGTCACTGTTTCTCAAATATGCTGCAGGTGGCATCCGCGTTCGACAGACGCATTTCTTGTTGTTAAAGGTATTCAAATTCAATTCAAATTGGCATCCAAATATTTATTGTGACTAATAAACAAAACATTGCATTAAACCTTTCTAGAATTTATCTCCGTTACCAATTGAGATTATGATGTCAAACTTCATATACACATTTATCACTATTTATTGTGATTAATAAGCATACACCAAAGTCAAGGACTTTGAATTTCAATCCAGGCGTCATCGAGGAGCATTTGTCTGATTTACCGACCATCTAGTTTAATTATTTATACTAATGAAATGCATTACCTCAAAAAATAATATTTTCAACAGATTATTAAGTATATAAAGTATGATCATAGCACATGAAAAAATAAATACAGATAATAAATAGTAATGTCCATTAACATTTTAAGGAAACACGGTTATCGCCCCTGATATCAGTGTGGAAATTTACGTCTGATATAAAATGTATAATAATGCCAATCAATACATGGGGTAATGGCAAATGAATGTTTATTTTGCCAGAACATATCTCGGATGATGTCTCTATTATAAAGAACATTTTTTGCCTACTAAGTGGGCATGTCCCTTTAAACCTTTTCACTTTTTCTGACCCATTAAACAGTGTAGTAAGGGTGCTCGGTACCAGATCTGCACACTGTCTTTCAATCTGTGTATATATATATGTGGCTGTGACTGAAGTAATGGGACTTATGGGTTTTGCGACCAGTGGTACACTGTCTTTCAGTCTGTATATGATGTTGATGTAATAGACATAAAACACCAATCTTTCAGACCCGTTAAGCAAGATCCGGGCCACGTGTAAGTGTAAGAAGCTGTGCCAGCAGCGGGCCATAGAGAACGCATTCTCCAAAGTGCTCCTCATTGTGCTGGGCAACGGCAAGGTCACATTGGAGATAGACACAACCAAACCAGACTTCAGCTCTGACAACAACATCCCCGACGACCAACTCGTAAAGGTAGCGAGTTTGAATATTCATTGCTGCTGATAAGCAATTGAATAAATGGTCTTTACCACAGAGGTGGACATTTTCAGGATATATCCTGAAATCAGGATTTGAGGTTCCTGATAATTGCAGAAAATGTTTCAACATGGGGAGCACACTTTCACGCATTTGTGGGTGCAAAAATACATTTGTTTCGCCATTTTCAGAACTGTTCGCACGTAATACACTGCTGCTCCATTATAACGCGGTGGTCGGGGTCCAAGATTTCAAACCGCGATCGAATCCGACTGCGTTATAAAATTTCGGGACATGCACGGGTACTGGTACTGCACGGGTTACTGGTATCATTCGCATTTCGGTTACCAACTATTGCGGGAATTCCATTAGCAACGGACCCATATAAATTCATGTCATTTGAACAGAAGTTAAAGTAATTATTAATAATGCCTATGACATACAAACTTGTATGTATTAATGTATTAAACATATGAGTTATTTATAAAATCATGCTTATTACGTTGTATATTGCTCGCGATAGACAGACGCTTATTACAATGTATACTACTCGCGATCAACAGACGCTTAAACGGATTAATTGATAATAAATAATGCCTATGGTCACGTGTCCTGCCTATTCATGCGGTTGATACGTGCATAATCTCAGGATGTGGGGTCACGTGATCTATTGTTTACGCTGCAAGTCATATTGATGAATGAAATTTACGATTTAAGCGAGATTGCCGTGGGCTGCAGTGTAAACAATAGACCACGTGATCCCATACCCAGAATGGCCAGATAATGCTGAAACACCAGTCTATTTATAGAACGCTAAATATTACACCTGGGAGTAAAGAAAAAGAAAGGCGCAACCATTTATTAGCGACAATTATGTGTATTAATTGAATTGATTAATAAATATGCCTATTAACATGATTACCTGATTAAAGGTACATGTATTACATTTGCTAACATACTAATAATATTCCTTTCATGGACTTTGAACTTCGTTTGAATAAACTTGCAGAAATCACGAATCAACTAATTACACGATGACTACGACGTCCGACGATTTTTTTTATTTTTTTTTTCTCGATTTTTTTAATATTTTTTTTTGATCCACGAGAGGGCCCGCGTTATAATGGAGATCGCGCTATACGCGACCGCGTTATAATGGAGCTGCAGTGTACAGTCTGATATTAGAAATAAATGTACCTGTATTATGTTGGTATCCGTTGATATCCAGTTTATCAGGCAAGACCAGGAAATGTATTGGTCTAGGAATTCAGAGACTCGCCGAGCAATTCCTACCATTTCTGAACCGAGTCTGAACTCGTTATCAAAATACACTAGCATGATATTATATTTTATCAGGCAACACGTTATGTTATAGAATGAGCAAATATGATGTGGTTTTCACCGTCAGATATGAATGCATACTTTACGTTGCATCATTACACAGACATTATTTGTTAGTGCCATGTGATGTTGTTCAACCAATGAAATGGTAGTAGTTTTTAATTCACCAGTCTTGAAACGTCGCAACCACCAAAGTTTGGTAGTGGTTGCGACGTTTGAAGCCTGGGACATTATAGATCAGACAATCTGATTAGGATCTAAGCAATTTCCTGTGATGCTAGTAAGTAGTAACTGTACTTAATTGACTGAACTGTGAAGATGTTACCAGACCGGGGATTATGCTGGTTGGAAACGTCTTAACCCTTTCAACACCACATGCCTGTATAGTGGTATTTTCTCATCAGGATCTGCACTTTTTGCAAGTAATTTTCACGTTTGAGAACAAAAACACTCCCTCATAAATGGACTAGTCTGAAAATCATTTTATGATGTTTGAATTGGGTGCAAAATTAACATCAAAATCCATTCCAGTTACTTGGGGGTGAAAGGGTTGAGGCCTTTTGCAACCCAATGCCTAGTTTAGTAGACCACATCCAAGAATTTACTGGAGATATAAGCTTTGAACATTCTAATTATACTGACTGAAAGTCTTCAGCCTTCAACTTGTGTAGTGAAACTGTTAGCAGGCTATATCCCAATAAATTTTCCAAAAATGTTTATTTCTAAGTTTGTCATCAAATTGCAGGTGAATAATTTGGATGTGGAGCCTGAGTGGGAGAATCTGTCGGACAGTGACGATGACCGACTGCTGGCCAGTGTACAGGACGGGCTGACTGGCGGAGACCTGGACGACCTCAATGTCCAACTACTGCAGCAGTTGGAGGACGAGGATATGTAGCTCGTGTCTGAAATGTTGGAATGTGAAGGGCGAGGATATGTAGCCAGTGTCTGGAATGTGAAGGACGAGGATGTGTAGCTGGTATTTGGAATGTGAAGAACGAGGATATGTAGCTGGTGTCTGGAATGGAATGTGGACGAGGATATGTAGCCGGTGTCCGGACTGCAGATGAGGATATTTTGCCGGTGTCTGGAATGTGGACGACGATATGTAGCCAGTGTTTGGAATGTGAAGGAAAGCGAGACACAGTGATCACAATATCATCCGGGTGTCTGTGTGTGTGTCCATCCAGATTCCGCTCTCCAATTTACTTCAACTAAAGACACCCCCGAGACAATCAAATCCCATGACGGGGTCGACATGCGGGCTGCGGCCGTCTGGTTCTGATAAAGGGACTGGTCTAAAAATTCACAAGTTCCTTATACTTGCAAGGTTTGGCATCACATGGTTTGGTAAACCAAGCGACATGGTGTTTGATGTCATATTTACAATATATTGTCATTAAAATCTTGGCAGTAAATGGATATATTTTGATAATATATGGTGCATGATAATATTTTGATGCTCCAGAATGTTTCCTACAACTGATTCTTGAATTCTGACAGCAAAATGGTGATTTTTACAAGATGAACGAAAAAATAAACATTGCTATATATATTTCTCTCAAACCGGTAACAGACTGTTTTAGTCAGGCGTAGTTCGAGGGAAAGAAACATATATTATAGTCAATGATTTGATTTCATCTAGGACATCTGTGAAGTCTTTAAAAAAAAAATTGATTTCAATATGTACATGTATGAATATGTAAACAAATAAACTGGAACTTGAAACATGAATATAAAACACCTTCTTGACTTTGTTTCTCCATATCGAAACCCGGAAGTTGTCATAAACAACGTTCCAATTGTATTAAAGCGTGTTTAATTAACTCTGCTTTAACAAAGCGAACACAATAACACCCATGAACCATTTTTGTCGAAACCGCTTGCGGAAAGCGAGACATAGTGATCACAATGACGTACGGGTGTCCGTGCGTCCGAAATCTGCATTAATGTTTTTAAATACCTTACATCTCTGCAGTCCTAAGTCACATTGACTTGAAACTTCATATGCTTATTAGTCAGGATCCATATATTCATGCTGTATCCCACTCATACGGCCCCTGTGCCCAAGGTCAAGGTCAAATGACTTGGAAGTTTGCGTTAAATTTGCGTTAAAGTTTTCACATACCTACTATCTCTGTAACCGTAAGTCAGATTTGCTTGAAACTTTGTATGCTTATTGGGCATCAAACTTCAAATAATTACTCTCTGAGACCATCAAATGCCTCGGCGGGCTCGACATGCGGGCCGCGGCCATCCTCGTCATTGCTAGTTAATGCATTCTTATCACTGTCAGATCATTTGCATACAAAAACAGTAGTGTTTTATCGTTGTGCAATATCGTCGTAAAATAACATCCAATAAACCGAAACTCGACATTTGCGAAACGTCATATTCCAAGAATTTGCCTATAAATTGCTCAGTGGTTTATTAAATGTACAAAATGTACAAATGAAATTTTAACAAAATTGCTTTGTTTTTAAATGTTCGCCACTGTCTGTTTCAGAAAAAGTTTACAGCAAATGCGGAATATTTTTTTAAAAACATTCGTCGGTCGTGAATGCAAACATGTCCCATTGACTTTGAATGTTGTTCAAATTAATGTATTAACGCAGTTATCTTGACGCGCCGAGTTAACACCACTTGATTATTAAATTTGTGTTTTAATGTAACTCATTACTCGAGGGAAACAATTCAAAGAGACCGCCAATCACAAAATTCACACCTCGTTGGGCAATCAAATCAGTTATTGATAATAATTAACGTTGTTCAACTGCCCAAGGGACCGCACCTTTGGTTCGAATTTGCCGTAGTTCGAATTTAGGTAAAATTTTGAATGATTTATATAGGAAATTGTTCGGGACTGCGGGGCGAGTTCGAATTTTGTGGACTGTTCGACAAAGTTCTGTTCGAGTAAATGAGAATCGGCTGTATATTAAATAATGTCAAACATAGCATACTTCTTATACCATGTGATTGTCAAGGTCATTACCAAGGTCGGGAATGATCGAGACAAATTTTCTCCCCTATTATCATATGAACCAAGTATAATTCAATTGTTATGACGTTATGGCCAATATAACTTGATCTGACGAACGAAAAGTGGTAACAATGCAGTTGAAGTGTAAGGGATAGGCCAGAGTAGATAAGTACACGTAGTCACTTAATCACTTATAATGTACACTATATTACATGGGGAACACACAGGAATACATGATACATTGATATGCGAACATCACTGTACTGTGCATGATACTATTCAATTACTACAAGGTTGTAAGCCAATCGACTGTTATACTTTAACGCAACTTAAAAACTATAGACGAATAAGCTCAGTATGTGGTATCTCAATGGTCCCGTAGTGGACAATAGTATGAATGCACAAGTACTTTGATGATCGCTAATCAAAGTGAAATAACATACAAGTATAACATGGCATAACGAACATTGGAGGACAAATGACAATCATCTGAGCTACCCAAGTGCTGGCGTATCTCAATAGATAGTGGTAACCTCTGAGTATCAAGGTCCCAAGGTCTGCCTCACCCGCAATATGAGGTCTAGTCAACAATATGGCTATAATCCAACTTCAAGTGGATTAATCCATAAACAATATATGTAGTCTTACTACAATCCTTTAGCCATGATATGCCATGATAGGAGTATTACCATACACTATCAAAGTATACATATGTATTGCCTATGCAATATATTTCCAAAGTATGAATGTCAAAGTCAAAGCCGGATGTGGTTACATCACATGATAGTCAATAACGATAATGTTCCGGAAGCTGGTACCCGAAGTAAAGTTCCCAAGGTAGTATTATTTCCGGAAATGGTGGACCAGAGGTAAAGTTCCTATGGTATCACTCGACTGTAGCAACCCGGATGTGGTAGACCGGATGTAAAGTATCCATGGTGAATCAATGGGTTGTAATACCGGAAGTGGTAGACCGGATGTAAAGTTCCGATATAATACAAAAATGGCGATTATCACTATGGCTAAGACGCCGGGAAAAGTTTCACTTAGGTGACATTCAACTCGGTGGTAGTATAATGATATGATATGTGTGTATGGCGTTTCACTTCACTAAACTATGGCTGTGACTGTCTGCTGAACGCGAGGTAGCTATCACACACTGCTCTATACAGGCCTGTACCCGGAGCTGCTACACACACTGCGCCAGACAGACGTACGGACACTCGGACGACCCGATACTCTACACTGACTGGGGTCTGCCCTCAAACGAGTGGACCAAAACGTCCAATGTGGCTCGCTGGAGCGTTCTCAAGACGCTACAAAAATGAAATGAGTCTCCAATTACTGGACGAATACGCACAGACAGACAGACAGGATGCACAACGGACTAAAACGGGAATCGAACAACGGCAAATCACAGCTGAAATAAAATGTTGTAGGTACATACCAAAATCCTCCGTGTCACTGGTGAATACAGTACTAGTCTTCTGTAACCAGAAAATATGTGTCCCGCCAACACATAGCGAGACATCGCTTATATACGCACCAGTGAAACCATGCACGAAATAATGAATATGCCTACCCCTCGTTCGACATCTCACATAAATACTACAAAACCATGGCTTTTGCCATGTCACCCGTGGGTTATATTTGGCATAAATATATGTTCCCACGCCTTAAATTCAACCAAACCAGTGTACAGCCCTCGTGGAATAAATACCATCCAACATGGTATACCCCACACTACCATAAATCTGCACACTATAGACCCAGATCTCATAATCCGAAATCTACTCGACTGGTCTCGACATGCGAAGGTCGCTTCTTGGCCCCGCCAAACCCCTCCATATCGGTCCTACGGCTATACACCCAAATGAGAGTGTAGCACATACTAAACTCAAATATCGTGGTCATTTACGGAAATATCATGACACAAAGCATCACCAGTATGGGATCTGATATATCCGTGTTGGCCAGTACCAGGCTATGCTGAAACACTAACCCGTAGCATACATAACAGGGCAGACCATGGTATGGTCTGCGCTATATACTGGCTTCACCTACAGAAGGTCCCTTATATGGTGAACAACTGACACGCGGACAAACTCGGCTGGCACGGACAGTGGACATCCGTAACACTAAAAGGTCTTCTCCCTAGCGAAACCAGCACACGCAGTCAACGAGTTCTCTACCACACACATGCATAGTCTGTGGCAAATATGGCGTGACATCAGTAAAACATTGCTCATAAAATAGACGTATATTTAAATCCGCAAAAATGACACGCATAAACGTATTTCCACCAATACAACATAAGCCCCCTTATTCCACGCACATTGTACATGGCAAATGTACATGCTAAATCACAGGTATGTAAAAATCACAGGTGTGTGAAATCACAGGTATGTGGAATCACAGGTATGTGAAATCAATAGTACGCACAACAATACAACGCAGTACCACACATCACAAATATACAATTATACGGAATCCGGAATGTACAAGAATGCACGTGTCACGCGACAGTGATCCTCCACCGGACTTTGATCTGATGAAACCAACTTTTAATATCTTTAAAATATGGTTTTACCAATTTATTCAACATGTTAAACATCTAAAAATACATAGAACATATATTCCCAATTACTATATCTGTCCTATCAGCTTTCGCCCTTAGAATGCATGAAACAAAAAGTGTTGTCTGCTGTTATTCATATTTTGTCGCATCTGCTTGCAGACAGCGTGATATAGTCGCACATTGTACATACGTATTTGCGTCCGGGTTAAAGTTTTTCGGTATCCTAGCTGTTGTAATCTGGGTAGTATTGATCTCACTGGTAGTATACCTCACAGGGGACTGAGTAGCAAACAGCAGAAATATAGCCTTCATCAGACTGCACGGATGTTCGGGCTGATATAGGGCTAAGCTGGATGCTGAAGTTTAAGATCCATTTTGCCACACAGCGTCCCATGTATAATGGTGGCATGACTGGATTAATGTGTCATATTGGACTGAAGCGGTAACTTCCACAGAAACCCTGTCTTGCACTGCCCCGTCACAAGAATGTTGAAGGTCATACCGAATTTGGTTATGATCTGTCAAGAACTTGAGTTATTGTGCGGACAAGTATACAGAATGCGAAAATCTAAAATAGCCACCAAGGGGAGGTAAATCGTCCGAAAATTTTGAAAATCAAGGTTTCTCGTCTTGCCATGATAAACATGAATACTAAATTTTATTAGAACTCTGGTTATTGCGTGGACAAGCTGTGCATGCCTGCCTCCCTACCTACCCACACGTACAAGGTGAATACATAATATATCCTTTTTTTTTCTCAAATTGGCGTATAAAAACGCAGTCTTTTCACTACGGTCCCTCCACTGTTATTGTAATTTATGGAGAGTCCGCTACATTGTCCAGTTTCTGCTCTAACTCAGTGTAGTGGTCAGTGAGTCGTTTGACCTCAGTATCGAGATCCTCGTCCACCTTCGCACTGCGTTCAAACTGCCGCTGCATAAAGTCGTCCCAGGTCATTCTCCGACGCTGTCGCTCCTCTTCCAGGAATGGGACCTGGGATAGATATGTGGCTGTGACTGGAGAAAACCCATTTAGAGTACTAAACCCATTGACCCGGCATTAAATGACCTTAGCTGTTGATAGGCCGTTAAACCCCAACAAACAAAACTGATCTGACTGCGGATGCACAGGCTGATCAGGATCTACACTGGTTGCATAAGCCACATTTATCTAGGAATGGGACCTTGGATAGATATGTGGCTGTGACTGGAGAAATGTGGCTTATGGGATTTGTTACCAGTGTAGCTCTTGGTCAAATAGCTTTTTAGAAGCATGAGATGTTTCATTGATGGAATGGTGAACAGTGCAGATCCTGATCAGACTGCGGATGCACAGGCTGATCAGGATCTACACTGGTTGCATAAGCCACATTTCTCCAGGAATGGGACCTGGGATAGATATGTGGCTGTCACTGGAGAAATGGGGCTTATGAGATTTGTGACCAGTGTAGCTCCTGGTCAAATAGCACACTCATGTAGCCTGGTAAATTAATGATATATATTGCTTTTTTTAAGCATGGCGGTTGTTTCATTGATGGAATGGCGAACAGTGCAGATCCTGATCAGACTGTGCGGAGGCACAGGCTGATCAGGATCTAAACTGGTTGCAAAACCCATAAGACCCATTTGTCCAGTCACAGCCACATATACAGTAGAACCTCTCTAAACTAGACACCCTGGAGACCCTTGTTGTGTTCAATTTAGATGGGGTTCACGGTAATGTATTTCATTTTTGTGTCCGTTAATGATTGAAAAGGACAAAAATTGTTTGTGGAGAGCTTGAGTGGAACCTGCCTAAACTGGACACCCTTGTGACACCAATTTAGATGGGTTTCACTGTAATTGATTTCATTGTCATGTCTGTTCATGATTGGAAATGACAAAAAATGTTTGTGGAGTGCTTAATTGCAGTGGAACCTCTCGAAATTGGACATCCTGGGGTTCCACAGTACAATATACCGGCAAATGGAGATGTGTGGGGACAAAGCTGGGCTGGAATCATTTCTGACAAGTGTAGCTCCTGGGCATGTGCTTGTAAACCCTTTGAAAGCGGGGAAAAAAAATTGTCATCTGCTATTGTTTCTATTTTGTCTATGAAAACATGGTTTATCTTCCCCCCAATGTAGCAGGTTAAATACGGGATCGAACCCGTTGGCCCGGCCTTAAATTACCTTAGCTGTTGATAGGCTGTTAAACACTAATAATCAAATCAATCAAAAACATGGTTTGACAGCACTTTAATATCATTTCCAACGTTTGCAGCAATTGTGGCACTTCAGCATTCTGTACCTTTCCCCAGTAGTGAGAGGATTAGCGAACAGTATAGGTCTTCCATAATCAGACGCAGTGACTGGGAATATGCCAATCACAAACATCCAGAGGCCCATTTCTCAGCATGCAGCCCAATTTTGTTGTTTTACCTTAACATTGTGTTCCTTCTCTTCAATCTTCTTGCAAACTTCCACCGCCACTTTCACTGAAACAAGACCAAGCAAGAGTCTGGGAGGGTCTATCCCACAAAAAAGTAGGTCACGGTTCACCATATTGAGACAATCGATGGTTAACAGTCGATGCACTAATGAAGTTTGGTGATGATCACGAGATATTGAACTACTTTTGTCGAAATCCAATATTACATGTATAGGTCACGTTAGTTCGATCTTTATAAAACTTCATCACATTGACATCCTAAGACAATCGAGTGACACAGACCTACATACAGCCATCTGTTTGTCCGAGATTTGCATTAAACATTTTCGGCAACCTACTATCTGTTACCGTATGTCAGATTGGCTTGAAACTTTATACGCTTGTTTGTAATCATCCATATTTTCATTCTATAACCCACCCATGTGGCCCCTGTGCTCAAAGTCAAGGTCAAATGACTTAGAAATTTGCGTTTGAGTGTTGCCGATTTCTTGTTTTTCAAGATACATGTACATGTATAGGACACATACAGAAAAACATAGCACAATTTGCTATCTGTCTGCAAGATTTGTTAAATAGACAAGTCTTACCAATAAGTACCGCTCTATCTTTAGAACTACGGTACCTCTGTAGCATCATCATCTTTAGACTTGGTAGAATTTGTTGGTTCGATGTCATATAGTATAGTTTAAACTAAAGCAATGTGACGTCTGACAAATTCTGCTAATTCTAACATCAAGAATGCCCTGCATGTTTTTCTAAGGGAAGTGTTACTTGTGATTTACCAAGTTGGACAACCCATGTAATATAAGATTGGTCAATACACAGGGAGTTGACTTACATTTCGCGAGAATGCTGAACACGAATGTATCAAGAGCCTTATGTGTCTCGGCAGCATATTTATCCTTCATATCTGTCACTGTGCTGTGTAGTGCATCGAGCCGGTGAAGCTCTCGATTTCCTCTCTTCTCCTGGATGGTACAAAACACATGAAGCTATTAATGCAAGAAGGGACTACAGGCCAACAAAGATTTAAGTGAATTAAATTCGAATAGACTTTCTTAAGTGAGCTTAACAAAGAAACATGAAAAACGAGAGACTTTTTACTTGCAAAAGCAAAGTACATGTACATTATTAACTAATTTCAGATATATTAGTAGCCAGGTAGGAATTAAATTAGGCATAAGTGGAACATCACTAAAACAGGCATTGTTTTGTATAATTTGGATGACCTTTATCAATTATCTCCAATGATAATGTTGATTCATGGTAAAGCTCATGGGGCCTTTTTTTTTTATTTACTTGGTTTACTGATCCGCCGCACGTAATTTTGCCGATTTAGAAAAAAATTAAAATTGGCATCTCAATTTTTATTTTTTTTTAATTTCCGCCGCCGACCACAAAGTCCGCAAAAGGAAATAAAAAAATATTGACTTTGTCAATTTTTCGTCTCACGTTCGCGCCGATCCACCGCCGACCACTAAATCTGAAGAAAAAGCATCGACATCGCCATATTTTCGTCTCCGGGTCCGCGACGTTTCGTCTTACGTGATCGGTATGAAGTTAGTGCTCGCATTTTATTAATTAAAGCGTTTATTGATACGGATCAACCTCGCTCGCTCCTGCCTACAGCACTTATCTTTATTTACGTTTCATTAATAGATAGTCATGCTTTAGAAATCGTATCGGTCCCGTTATTATTCGTTGATTATATGATCAGCCAACTCAAAATAATACACAATAGCGACATGTTCAATGTTCATCAGCAGATAGTCGACAGGTTACGGCAGGTCCATAAGTAGCGGCGGGGGGGGGGGGGGATGTTATATATTTCTCAACAACAAAACATGGGAATTGTCTCGCGTTTTCGCGATCTCGCCTTCCGCTATTGAAAATAAGTTTGGCTCCAACTCTATTCTGTCTGAAAATTCGGGTTTGTTTTGCTCATACATGTGTCAAAAGCATGCATGTTGAAATTGCGCATGCGTGTGTGTAGACCATAGTTCCAACAGTCGTGCGAGATCGAGAATCAAAAACGCGCTAGCGCATCCATATCCATGCTAGTTATTCCACATCAGCCCAATGGAGAGCGGCGCATTGCCAAATGAGACGTATGTTGTTATACACGATTGCCCCACTGTCATGCAGTGGAATTAGTATCAACGTATTAGTTCGTTCCACCGTGTGATCGAGTAGCAAATTCTGAGGTACGCAGTTTTTAATAATCTATCGCCATATGGTAGTATTGTACATGTAATATCGTGATATCGTAGTATGTACTCGATAGCGATATTACGATGGCCTAAATGGAACACCGTAGTGGAGGGTAAAACATTGGGTGTGTCAATGCCTACGATGTGATACAGTTAAAAATTATATCTAAAATCAATTGTCGGTTCGCCCCTCCCAACTTGAACCCCAGACAATGTCGCTGCCCTTGACATGCAATGGGCCTCACTATCGTCGGAACATGCTGTGCCCGAGAGTCGTCCACCGCACATACAACGTGGATACATAAATAATACTCCCGTTTTAAACGGGCGTTTAATAAAAACATATGCCGACCGTACGTACACCCCCCCCCCACCCCCCCCCCCCCCACAACTAGCACACTTGCGACATATCATTTTCGGTCTAGGTGCACACCTGATGGTGTTTACAATCATCTGTTGGTAATCCAGTTTCACGTGCAAAGTGTGACTGTAGAATTCGGCAGGAACAAACGTATCTCAACCACGCTATGTAGTCGCTCACGTCATCGCATGCATCGCCAATAAATTGATATTTACCATTAATAGCTTGACATAGTGCATTTTCATATGTGTTTGATCTCTTGATAAAGCAAGATTTGGCAGCACATGAGAATCATCTCCAAAGACGATTCTCCTATTTTGTCAAAATATGGTTTTGTATTCAAATTTTCTTTTCATATTTGTTCATTTCTTAATACAATAGGTTTGGAAACACCCGAGAATCGTCTCCTTCGACGATTCTAATGTTTTGTAAAAAAAAAAAAACATACATGTATTGATGATTTTTGTCACATTTGATTGCTTTCTTAATACTAACACATGTTTTGACAGCATATGAGAATAGTCTCCTAACACACATGAGAATAGTCTCCATTTATATTTTGTACGAATAATAGCATTATTGTCGAGCCCGCTTGCGGAATGCGATACATATATAGTGATCACAATGACGTCCGGGTGTCCGTGCGTATTTTTAATTGTTGACCGTATTATCAGCGAAAACCGGCGATGTGACATGGAATGAAATGTCGAACCTAGCCCATAGTCATTCAATGGGGAAACTGCTGGACCGGGCAAACGTTTGACATATTCAGAAATAAACGATTTAATTTGTGTTTCTCGAGTCGGGTGGAGAGGAAATACGATCGATTACACACCGTGAAAATCTTGTTGGAACGTAAATGTCAATTGTCACGTACACCATTTCAGTTCTAAGTATGTATGGTCGCTCGTTAGGGGCATTTCTTTCCTTCATTTATAAGGGATGGGTTGTGGCCTAGGGGTAGAACATCTGACTTCCAATCTGGAGGTTGTGGGTTAAAACATCGCCCTACGCATCAAAAATATACTTTCATAGTATATTCATCCCACTGGTCTGTCAGACGAGACTGTGTTCCCGTCTCTATATGACATTAGCTGGGACGTGAAACCCATTCACTTTCACTTTTTTTCCTTCGTTTATACGAGTAGAAACGATAATTAAAAACTTTAAAGTTCTTTTCCACCCCGTGAAGGAACGTGAATTTATTCCTTTAAATATTCGTTTCTTGACATGTCCACGCGATAAGACGAAAACGTTAATTAATTTACATAAAAAATAAATCAAATCAAACCGGAAGTTCGGAACACGAGCCGTGTCATGGGTTTTCGCGACCATTACTTTTTCATTACCACATCGAAAAAGGCAGCGTTTCAGTAGAGCTGGCCGTTTTTGGTGTAAAATTAAAGTGCAAAATTGTTGCTTAATGATGCCTCTGTGTGTTTGTGGGTCCTTGTTGATTCATTTTGAATATATGTTCAACAATTCAATACAAATAATAATTCAACTCCAAATCACAATGTTATTATCAATCAAATTGAGCTGCATCATCACCCGTACAACGAGAAAACTGACATCTACTGTTGTTGCAGAATGTTCAGTAGTTTCTTCAATATGCCATAGCTTGCCGTATGATCTTTATAGTATTTGGTGTTGCAACCAACATAGGCCCTGATTAGACATCATTGCAGCCTCACAATGTGTAGTCCTGATCAGCCTGCACATTCATACATTCCGATCATTGCTAATTAGCCCTAGACTAAAAGTGGCAACCAGCGTATGCTCAGATCACATTGTGGCACACCAGATTCACTTAGCTCACCCCAAAAGTAATATGATTAGCTCTAATCTTATTACTTTTTTAATGGGGCATAACAGGATTTAGCTGTCAAGTAGCAGGGGGGCGAAAAATGTACAGGAGGGCCAAGCCATGTAATGTCAGCATTCCGGTAAGGATGAAAGCCGATCATTAAATTACCCATCGCTTGCTCCCAACCAACCACCCACCATGGACGTGAGACGAACGCCGTACTTAACCAGAATATGAATAAAGATACCAGAAGTAGACATTATCACATTGTTTAATTGATATTTATGTCACAATGTTAGCATGCATTCCTACATTTTAAGTACATTTTGTTATACCGTATGTCCTAAATTTCCTATGTTGTGCAGAACGTGAATTTTATTTTTTGCTAATCTCCTACCCTAATTTTTCCTCGATTTTTATTTTTATTTTTTTTCGCCCGCCCGCACCAAATTTTTAAAAAAGAAATCAGTAAACCAAGTAATTAAAAAAAAAAGGCCTGGAGTGCCAATAAACCTGGGCCTGGTTGCTCAAAGCTTCTGTTAGCTTAACAGACTTAAATCCTTTGCATTGCTAAGGATTTAACAGTCTCACGGTTAAGCTAACAGCGGTTTTGAGCAACCGGGCCCTGAATAATAGTGGAGACTCCAAACCGGATACATTGGGAGGTTGTTTTAGAGACTGCACTGTAAATGAAAAATGTACCTCAAATTCATTTAAGAATGTGTTGATATGTCCCTGTAAGACAGGCTTGTGATCAAACAACCGTCCATGCAGCTCTGTGATATCTGAAAATGATAAACGGTACTCAATTCTTTGTGAAAGTTGAGATATTGGACCCAATTCCCCACTTGAAAAAGAATATTTTTTTTCCTTCACTTCGGAAAAAATCCACCCCCTCCCCCACCCAAAAAAAACACTTCTAGTTTGCAGTACAAGCCAAAAATGGGAAATATTTTAGTCGAGAAACGGGAATAATTCCGTATAGGATTTGAGGTCGAGCGAAAAAATGTGCGTTATACACTGCGTGACTTGATAGTATTCGTGTATCAGTGATTCTATATTTTATGTACATCTTGGTGTCGTTTTTCTAGTTTCGAGGTGGAACCAATAATTCATTGAACTGTGTTTATTCCATTAGATGGCAGTCCAGGTGTTACATTTATAATAGTATAGCCAATTGTTCTCGTCATTTTATATATTTTATTTTCATTTCAGGGGACCAGGGGTCTCAGAAAAGTCATTTCCGTTACGTACATTTACATGACGTAAATATAGCTTTACATTTACACTTTTTTTTTCAACTGCATAAAACATAAAACTGAAGGGGCATCTATTAAGAAAAGTGTCAAGAATATGGTAAGCTAATTGTATTAGTTTGAAACAGAGCAATTTAGTAGCAAGTCGTGGAATTTCTCATTTATGGTAACCCAACAACATGTATTTAACATGAATCAGTAAAGTTAAAGAAAACAAAATAGCTTGGCATGTAACAGAATGCCGTGTTTTACCACATGTACCAAACATCGTTATAAAGCTACATTTAATTAATAGCACAGCCTCCAAAAATATGAGCATAACGGAAATGATTTATGTAACGGTAATGACAAAATGTAACGGTAATGACTCCAATTATTTAAAATACTAATACAGCAATAAATAACAAACATATTTATACTTTGCATATGCTGTACAATATAACTTCAAGTTAATGTTTACTTTTAATGTGATTGCCAATAGAAACCCGCACTCCGCGAAGCTGTGTCTGTTTTTTGTTGTTTCAGAGCTTTTACTAATTAAATCCTGATATATAAATGTTGTAGGTCTGAATAAATGTGCCATTACTGACCGACAACTGATGGGACCTGGTTTATATCTAATTGACGCATGAACTGACTGGTTAGTGTGGTAATTTATCATTGCCGTTACACGATCGTCATTACCGTTACACAATTTTGTAATGGAAATGACCGTAACGGTAATGATTTTTCTTTGAAAACTCCCATTTTTCACCCATCTGTATACAGTGCATCATGAAGGTAGAATATACAAATGCAACGTTGTAAGTGTGTCTATACACCCATTTTGGTTTCAGCTGACCTACATACATATGGACGTGTATAAACCCCAAACGGTAATGATGCATGTAATGTGTAACCTTAAAATTCTGAATATAGACCGGCCTCGTTCTCTGCCATGACTTAAGTTGTGTTACCACCGTGTTTATTTATAAATCGCGCGCCAATAAACAGTGTTCATTGCATTATTAGCGGAGAGTAGGAAAGGAAGATTACTCTGATTTTACATTTTTTGTTCAGCGTAACGGTAATGATTCGATTAACGTCAGTATTTTTTAGAACAAAAGTCAAATTTATTGCAGAATAAGCTTAATGTAAATGTAAACTATTTTAATTCAGATGCAATGTATAGTAAAGTACAAATGAACAAGCTTTGAGAATTACAGGCTTGTAAACTGTGCTGATTGATGACCGGGACATGCCCATTTGGTGCACCACACGTATGCCAACAACAGAAAATAATAACTAAACACACATAACAAGAATTGTAAATACTGTTTTCTTAATGGATTGGTATTATACATAGTTTCTTTACTGATTTTTAAAAAAAAATCCTTATAAATTGTGTGATTTGTCCGTAAATTACACCGGGACACCAGATGTACATAAAATATAGAATCACTGGTATAGGAAATGTGAACTTCAATTTTGGACTGGTTCACGGTACAAGAATAAAGTTTACGGACGGATGGACAGACAGACGCCACAACATAATATGTCCCGGTATTCAAACAGGCACATACAAATATATATATATAAAAAGTGGCCAGACAGCCCTGTCTATCTATCTATATATCTATTTGTCCTGCATCAACGGTGAACCTATTGCGAGGATTATGTGCAGCTGAGCGTCTGTGCATATTAGTAGAGTTATAAGAGATGGTAAAAGAATGACAGTAAGACTAGAATAAAAGTATACAGTGTTATGTGTGTTAATTAGGATAGAAATAGATTAGGATCAGGTTAAAACATCGAGTCCAACTCAAAGGACTGGAGTGGTTCAAGACCGGGCTGCACGACAATAGTGCACGGAAGACTGTTCCACTGCACAACTGTCCATGGAAAGAATGAGTACTGGTAGTAGCTGGAATTTGTATGTAGGTCAATGGGTGCATGTGCCTGGGTATTCTCATGGGATGCCGGAGGTATGATGGGAGTGGAATAGCGACACTGTCTTCTTCTTTGATTTACGAGCACTGCTTCACTCATGAAGATTATGTGCCGGCGCCGTATTTACAAATGATTAGTTACAGTTTAGAAAGTGCTCATGAGAAAGAAGAGAATAGATTTGTGCGTACACACATAGATTTGATTTTTTATATTTGAATTATTTTTTTATTTTCAATTTTTGTGTTTTTCAGTGCTGGTTTAAATTTATTTACACGTGTAACTGTCTATGTGAAGATTGGAGTCAGGACAGACACAGGGATCAGGGCCTTGAAGGCGTCCACTGTGTCTGCTGAATGTGCTGAGGGCGGTAGTAGGTTCCATTGGGCAACTGTTCTTGGATAAAAGGAGTATTTGTAGGAGTCTTTTACCGTTTGAATGTGTTTATAAGAATGAATACATGTACTACTATGTCTTGTTCTGAGATCTGAAGTGATTAGAAGATTAATGGGTGGATGGATCGCAACCACACAGTGGATGATCTTGTAAAACATGACCAGTCGGGAGTGTGTTCATCAGATTTGAAGGGAAGGCCAGTTTAGTGTATGGAGCATGTCAGAGACGGAGCTTGTATTGTGATAACGGTTTGTAACAAATCTGGCTGCTCGTCTCTGAACCTTTTCAAGTTGGTTTATTTGGAAGGTGGTATGTGGGTCCCAGACTGAAGAAGAATATTTGAGTTTGGGTTTAACAAGGGCTTTATAGGCATGATATTTAACTTTGGAAGAGTTTACTTTTAAATTTCTACTGAGGAATCCTAGTGATTGGTTAGCTTTGCCTGTTATTGAATTGATATGCTTATCCCAATTTAGATTACTTTGTAACGTGACACCGAGGTATTTTGCATAATTTACTTTTTCAAGAGAATGGTTATGAAGTTTATAAATAAATTTGACAGGGTTTCTTTTTTGGGTGACACTGAGAATATTACATTTGTCCGGATGAAAGTTCATAAGCCAGTCTTGTTCCCATCTACCCGCAGCTTCCAAGTCAGATTGTAGATGTTTAATATAGATAATATTGTCATCTGCAAAGAGTCGAAGAGTGCTATGTTGTAGACATTCCGGAAAGTCATTGATATAGATAAGGAAGAGGATAGGTCCCAGGACAGTGCCCTGGGGTACTCCTAAATTTACAGGGACTGTCCGATGATTCACCTTCCAGGACAACTGCCTGGGTCCTATCGTTAAAAATTTGAAGTCATGTATCCAGGGGAGAGCATTACATTTTATACCATACTATTGTAGTTTATACACAAGATGTCGGTGTGAAACTTTATCGAATGCCTTTGAAAAATCCATGATAATAACGTCGGTTTGAATGTTTTGATTATTTGATTCAGTGAGGTTTTGTAAGAAAGAAATTATGTCAAAGTCAATGATGTGGGTAAGCCAGAAAATGTGGGGGTGGGTGGTGAATGTTTTTAACGTAAAAAGGACACAGACAATATACTTCAACTTCAATGAAATACTCTCCAACGCCTCGTCGGACATCTACTGGAGAGGGATTAAAACTGCACGGCGGAGTGTGAAGTGCTTCAACGTGTTTAAAAGGCTGGTGCCAACATATATGTACACTGTACATGGTGAGAATTTCTAGGCGTGGAACTCTGGGAGCGACTGGACGGATAACTTGAATGCGTCCAGGCTCGGCGCTGACACGACAGTAGAGGGCAAAGCATTCCAGAATGGTATAGTTCGCGGGAAAGAGGAATGTGGGTAGACGTTCACACGGCAGTGAGGTTGCAGAAACTTGTGATTGTTACTGTTGCGTGTAGACCTAACCAATGCTGGTGTAGGTAGGTAGGTAGCAGGTACTGCAACAAGTCCATGAACCACGCGATAGAATAGGACAACATCATAACATTGGCGACGTTGTTGTAAGGATGGCCATTGGAGAGATGTAATAATAGATGAGACACTGTCCGGTTTATGAGGATTGAAAGGTTTACTGGCGACAAATCTTGCAGCGTTTCGTTGAACTTGTTCAATTTGCTTTATCTGTGTTTGTTGCTGGGGGTTCCAAATTGGTGATGAATATTCTAGTTTAGGGCATACAAGTGTTTGATAAGCTCTTTCTTTCACCGCTAGTGGGCAAGCTTTCAAGTTTCTCTTAATGAATCCCAACGTCTGTGAAGCTTTGCTTGTAATTTTATCGATGTGCGTGTTATATTTCAAATTATCGCTTAATTCAATGCCAAGGTATGGATGATGTTTTACGACATCAAGAGATTCTCCGTTCATAGTATAGTTAAACAGTTTTTTATTTGAAGAGTTTGAAAAGTTCATAATGGCACATTTTTCAACATTAAATTCCATCTGCCACGAGTTACTCCACTCTACTAAGCGATTCAGGTCATCCTGCAGTAACCGTTGATCTTCGGGAGTGATAATTGGACGATATAATACACAGTCGTCAGCGAAAAGACGGACTGTTGAGGAAATACTGTTGGCTATGTCATTGATGTACAGTAGAAACAAACAGGGTCCAAGGACTGCTGTCCCCTGCGGCACCCCAGATGTGACTTGTGAAGAAACGGAAGTCGCATCCTGAACCACGACTTTCTGGCTCCGACCTGATAAGAACGAGTCAATCCACTGTCTAGTGTTAGTACGTATTCCGTAAAAATCGAGTTTGGAAGATAGACGTTGATGCGAGACTTTGTCAAAAGCCTTAGAGAAGTCTAAAATAGCCATGTCGACCTGTTTACCAGTATCAATGTGTTTAGAGAGATCGTCCGTAGTAAGAAGTAGTTGCGATTCACATGAACGTTTTCGGCGAAATCCATGTTGGTTATCATGCAGTATATTCTGAGAGTCCAAGTGTGACATTACTGATATGTTCAAGCATTTTAGATGCGACGGCAGTCAAGGAAACAGGACGATAATTAGCCAGTTTTGAACGGTCACTTTTTTGAAAATAGGCACAACGTTGAAATATATGTTGTAGTATGGATGCAATGACATCACAGTTCCTCTTGAATATAATGCTAAAATAGAGATGAAATAGTACAATGCATCCGTATAGCTGAGATTATCTAAGCTACGTCTCATCTAATACGGGCGACTCTTTGTCGCCCGCTTTATGTTACGCGTATATGAAAACTTACCATTCAGTGAAACTAGGTTGAACATATGATTGAAAGTGTAAAATTTGTTTTACCGTAAACTGATAAACCGATAAAGGTGTTTTTACGACACGTGGTATTACTAATACCGGCGACAAATAATTTGGCCCAAAGGGCCAGCTGCTTCTAAAACAAAATGTAGATAACATCGGAAAGTATACATAATATAGCTTACAAAGTTACTGCATTTCAAAATTATGTTGTCGTTAAGAAGACTAAAGTCCCCCGAGAGACGCTTGAAAATATGCGTTTTAAATGATCGGAGTAGAAATGCCTTAAATGCGCATTGGAATATTTTATGGGAAAAAAAAGAAAAACAATTTGCAACGAAATGGAGTTTCATTATTCCGTATTTATTTTAACACCTTTCTCTCTCCCACACCCATGTCTCTGTCTGTCTCTGTCTGTATGTCTATCTATCTCTTTCACTATCTCCCACATCCATCTCTCTCTCTCTCTCTCTCTCTCCCTCTCTCTCTCTCTCTCAGTATATCTTCTCTCTGTCTGTCTGACTCTCTGTCTGTCTCTCTCCCTATCTGTCGCTCTCTCTATCTTTCTGTCATTCTCTCTCTCTCTATCTTTATGTCTGTATGTCTGTCTGTCTGTATGTATGTCTCTCTCTATCTCGCTCTCTGTCTGTCTATGTCTCTCTGTGTGTCTCTTTCTCTATCATTACCTAGAAACCACAATATATCTCTCCCCCGCACCCCCACCCACCTTCTCTCAACATCATTAGATAGAAACCATAATATTTCTCTCTCTATCTTTCAACATCGTTAGATAGAAGCACACTATATCTCTCTCAATATCATTGGATAGAAAGCGCACATGTTGTGATTTTGTTTACAAGACAAAGTCAAGCGATCCATGATACTCTGTGGACATGACTAACAGAAACAAGTATGCATTGTAACTGCTGTTGTATTGCGCCTGCTCGGTTGTGTCACGGCCTGTGCTGTATTCACAGTTTATGACACAAGTACCTCTTACCAACAGCTTAAGTGAAGCTGTATGTAAAAAGGACAAAACTAATACGAAAAATTGTCCAAATGTGCTCAAAGACCACCAGGGATTGAGAACATAATAGCATCACTGGAAGGACACACCTGGAGAATTTCTATAGCCGCCACGCTGCACTTAACTTCGCTGATGTGAGTTTAAAAATACAAGACATAGTCAAGCGATCCGGGATAATTGGGGAACACGACTACCAGAACAAAGTATGCATTGCAAGTGTGCGTCTAGTGCATCTGTTGCTGTAGTCCAGGATACAAACACATCTGACACAGCACTGGGTTAATCAAAAAAGTAAATGTAAAACTTAACACAATTCATACCAAAAATGGGCAGTGACAGTCGTGCTCAATGACGATTGAGATTGCGAAAATTGGGAATAATATCACTGAAGATTCTTAGCCTTGTTATTTTTTCATAAAATGATCGTAAATGTACTAATACAGTTTCTATTATGCTTTGCTTTTGCCAGAATACTGGTATACTGAGGCTTATCACTAGTGGATCATATTTTTATTCATAAGTACATGTACATACAATCAAATACAATCGATGTTCCTGGTATTTAGCCGGTACCCATTTACATCTGGGTGGGCTGAAGCAGTGTGGAGAAAGTGTCTTGCTCAAGGACACAACACATGCGAGGCTCGAACCCACGATCGTAAGATCAGCAGGCCAACGCCTCAGACCGCTCGACCACGCGCTCCACTATGCCTAGGCTATTAATGTACTATATATGAAACGGAAATATCTAAATTGTATCACTGGTTCAAATAAGAGAAGTGCGACAATGACACCATTTAATTATAATAGAGAAGTTGTAACACCGTGGTAGTTGCGGGAAGTAGTTCTGCAATACTACAATATACTACGGTACCGTGTATAGCATACTAACATCATGGTAAAGCTATCAATTGGTAAATTTAGTTTCATATACTAACGTCGCCCGTCATAGGTAGTGCCTATTTCATATTAGGCATTAGGGGCGGGAGGAGGCGACATCAATTTTCAAGTTGACATTAGAATAGCACCACACTAGAAGGGCGTCATTTTCTTCTGCTAATGCATAACACTTGTGACATAGAATACAAATCCATGGTTGTACTTGTTTACCTCGCAGTATTTGCTCTGTCGACATTTGTATATGTGTATGTTTTTGTTTTTTTTACTTATGGTTATTGTTGTTGTTGTAGTTGCATTTGTTCAGCCGCTGACTTTTCGGCTCATACAGCTTGGGATGTCAGATATGCACGCAAATGATGAAATAAATTATTAAAGGTACATGTCCACGCAGTAGGCACAAAATGTTCTTTATAGGAATTAAATAAGTGTATAATTGTGTCACTATTCCACCAGTTCTAAAAATTACGATTGCCCGCTATACAAATATAATCATTTATTAATTATCAATTTACTGTTAGCGACGCGCGGCGGTAACAGTCTATTTTGATAATGTGCGGGGACGACGACTTTCACATCATGGCTTGCGGTGCGCATGCGCAGTATACTACGCGCGCCAGTAGGCTTCCCAATATGTAAACAAGAATATCAACATGTCGAAACGTCCAGGACGGAAATTGTATGAAACAGCATTGGCCAAAAGAAAGGCGAAATGTCTGAGGGACAGGCAGTACAGAGAGAGAGAGTGGTTAATATTGGCGACCAGATCACCAAATGGAAAGAGTTACGTGGAGATTTAGATTTGGACTCGATTAGAGATTTTTCTTCTCAACTTCCGATACTTCACTGCGCATGTCAAAGATGTGATATGATTAACCGTGTCACGTGACGCGTATTGGTAAAAATAGCACGAGGTCGGAAAATACCCTTTCTGGTCGCGGCATATAAAATGCGATTTAACACCAATTAACACGAGCCGTAATTAAAAATAACTCATTATTGGGTAGACATATGGCTCATATAAGGCATGACAGAAATTGAAAAGTTGTAGTACAGTGTAACCTGCTGCGTGAGCATGTACCTTTAATACTAATTTGAGATTTGTATTATATTTCCGAAAGCAATTGTGTCTCTGAGTCGCCTGAAAAAAGAAGAAGTTGGTTTATAAAATATGGGAGCCCCATCAGACACGTATCTATTGGTATCAGATACAGAAAGACATACCTTAGAAACTTGAAGTTGTCCAGAACAACCACCAATTGCAATCTAAGGTTCTACCTTCTTCATATTGTGTTGTCCCGTGAAAAACTAATGTGTTAAAACAGCTCTATTAAAACATGCATAGATGCCTTTTTACCTGGTTATTTACCAGCTGCAGAGACCTTACTGTAACTTTTAATGACTCATCACCGCAACTGATCGTAGCTCGTAACTGACTTTACTGAGGACAGTGCAAAATATCCCATTTATTTAAGTTATGCTGAGAACTTGTATTCAAGTATTTTCCAGAAGTTATATGGGTTTTTGTCTCACCCGCGAAGCGGAAAGATATAGGTTTTGCTTTTCCGGAGTCGGAGTCGTCGGAGTCGTCGTCGTCGTCGTCATCGGCGGCGTCATCATTCAATGTTAAGTTTTCGTGTTACGGTCATTACTTCAACACCTTGTCAGCTAGTCATCAAACTTTATACATACGTTTACTATGATATGTACATGAATATAGGACTATTAAAAAAAATTGGCAGGTCTTCAGCGTCAAGGTCAAACTCTATTTGTTAATACATTCAATGTTATGTTTTCGTGTTACGTTTCGTGTTACTGTCATTACTTCAACACCTTATCAGCTACAGTCATCAAACTTTATACATACATTTACTATGATATGTACATGAACATAGGACTATTAAAAAAAGATTTGGCGGGCCCCAGGGTCTCCAGGGTCAAGGTCAAACTCTATTTGTTAATACATTCAATGTTAAGTTTTCGAGTTACGGTCATTACTTCAACACCTTGTCAGCTACAGTCATCAAACTTTATACATACCTTTACTATGATATGTACATGAATATAGGAATATTCAAACAAAATTTGGCGGGCCCCAGGGTCTTCAGGGTCAAGGTCAAACTCTATTTGTTAATACTTTCAATGTTAAGTTTTCGTGTTACGATCATTACTTCAACACCTTATCAGCTACAGTCATCAAACTGTATACATCCCTTTACTATGATATGTAGATGAATATACGATTATTAAAAATAAAAATTCTCCGGCCCCAGGGTGAAGGTCAAGGCGGAACAAGGCGAGACATTTGATTCCGCGGAATTCTTGTATTTAAAACTATTCACATTGTCACTGTTTACACAATTGGCAGGAAGAGAATTCCAGTCAGTAACTGCTCATTGGGAGAATGCACTGGTTCTTTGTTGTGTCCTGCTATGTTCTTTAATGATCTTGTAGCCGTGACTCTTATTGTCTGTTGAGCTCTGCTCATGGTAAAGAACTGTTCTGTATCTAATTTGTCAATTTTATACATTATTTTATACACATGGATTTAGCCACAACGTAGACATCGGTATCGTAGAGACGGTACGGTATTCAAAGTCCAAAAGGGGGAGATAATCTATGACCCGGGGGTCAAATCAAAATTCACTTTGCGCATCTACACGCCATAAGGAAGCAACCTATCAAATATCAAATTTCCAGCTATTGCAGGATAAAACTTTTACTTTTTGCAAGAAACGTGACGGACGGACGTACAGAAAACTGACATTTATAACGATTTACCCATTTTTTAGTGAAACTGACTACGGCCTTTCGGCTGACTGTGGGAACATGTATCATATACAAGAAAACCCCATTACGTATTGGCCAAGAACAGATCGGTATATGTGTGTCAAAACTTCAAAAGAATAATCTCCCAGTCCCAGTATTTCCAGCGATAGACGTTGAGCCGAAAAGTCAGCGGCTGGAACTCGCGATAATACGAATACAAAAACAACAGATGTGCTCTTGTCTTATCATCCCCGAAGCCATAACCATTGGCCGGGCTATTATTACGTGCTTGTATTTACATTACCACAACAATATATTGTAAACCGTGTAGAAAGCACGGTAATGCCAGTGACTTGTAGAATAATATTAGGGGGTCTATGGTGGTTATTGTCTCTTATTAGACTTAGACATTCATAACATACATATAATCCTGTTAACTTTCAACCACGTACAAATTTTATATGATTTTTAGTCCAAGCTCTCGCGGATCAGGTGTTGTCATTGGCTAGGGACTGATTAACGGTAACCATGGTAACACAGTGCAACACTTATGGTAGCAGCATTATAATGCAGCGCTATCTACATAGATGAATATTCATCTCCATATTCATGTAAGATGGGTTTCTTTTATTTTGTTATTCATAATTATTTTAGTTTTAAATATCTCCTAATTATAGACGACCTTGTGCCTCTGCACATTTAAGTGGATAAACTACAAATATCTTATATTGAGTTTTAATGTAAATGAAACGGGGATAGTTGGTTGCATATACGTGATGGAAAATGCTACATACGATACTGGGATCTTAAATATATATATCTTAACATCGTAGACTCATACTTATCATGAAGCCTGGATGGCGGTGAATGGTTACTAGTGACAATTGCTTGCACTGTGACATACGTCGTATTTTAATCTTAATGGGGTTAATGGGTCGGATATGTGCGGTGGAATATGTGATATTCAAGGATCTAGAATACCTTGTGGTGCTTTTTATCAATATTTTAACACTACGATATTATACACTTTACAGTAAAGCCTGGAACACTGTGAATATGTACAAGTGACTAACGACTGCAATGTAACATACATTGTATTTTACTCTTAAACTAAATATCTTAATTGCTTTTAACTGTTCATTCCTTTAGACTATAGGCACACAGAGGCTAGGTATCTAAATTGTAGTGGTTAATTGATAAATAAACAAGATAAAATGCTGTAGTAACAAATGTGGGACCAGTGACTGCAACATCGAACTTTCCAATATATATGGAGCGACCAAAGGATACATCCGCTGAAAGAATAAATCGTCTCCACGGAAACCAGCTCACCCACCACTATAAGCTACATGATGATACCTACTATGCCTACAGTTCTACAGATATGAGAAATTAAATATTTTAAATGTAAAAAGTTGTGATAAAACTCATAGCCAGTGCAAATGTGTGTATATATGTACAGTTGTTTAGAATTACGTGCACAATATCTTATAAACTTTAAATATATTCTTAATACGTTTTTAATACTTTTAAGACCACAACTACATGACATTGTACAACGTATTTTAATACGGTGCCGCGAAAAATCAGCGCGGGAAGCTCAACGACAACAACAACAACAAAAACATACCGTTTCAATTTCACAGATTTCACTATCCACCTGTTAGTTTGTAGACTGTATTGCATTCGGTAGCCATAAAGAGTGTATGCATTGTATTTTGGTCCATGTATTTAACTGCATAATTTGATGACAACCAGAAACACAAGTTCTCCATGCTGAGACATGATTTTTAACCTGTAGTCGTGCTATGCCGAATTTTCGGATTGACACGTCATGGTTGAAAATACGCTGTATCTCCCATAGTGGATGCGACTGGAAAAAATGGCGCTTATGGAATTTGTGACCTGTGTAGCTCCTGATCAAATAACATGCTCATGTAGCCTGATAACTGCACATATTCCGCTTAAAACGCACAATTGGAAATAACAATTCTCCATATGATAACTGTTATGTAGTGCAATGTAATTAAAAGTTATGTACTCAGAACAAGTAGCTTGATGAAGTATTTCTAAGGGGAAAAAGTGTTGCCCGATGTGGGGTTTGAACCCACGACCCCCGTAACACTAGCACGGCGCTCTTACCATCTGAGCTAACCGGGCGATCATGTCTCAACACCACACAGAACACTACACTCCTCCCCTTCTTATATTTGGGAGCCAGGCATCAATCTCACAGCTTCATGACGAGTATAGCCTGCAACCCAAAGTACACCCAGGCACAATCCTATCCCACTTCTGACACCATTGAAGTATTTCTAAGGGGAAAAAGTGTCGCCCGATGTGGGGTTTGAACCCACGACCCCCGTAACACTAGCACGGCGCTCTTACCATCTGAGCTAACCGGGCGATCATGTCTCAACACCACACCGAACACTACACTGATAAAGATTTATATTGCTTGTTAGAAGCACAGTTGCTTCTAGCGTGTCTTGGTGGTCAAATATTGTTTGTATATACATGAAACACCTTTCTAAGCAGTGAGTGGCAGGTGGGAGCATGTGATGGGTAATTTAACGATCAGGATTCATCCTTAACGGAATTCCGAACAGAGACCTGGTTTGGCATTCTTGTATGTGACTGTGAGGGTTAAATCTGATTATACCCCTTGTATGAGTAATTAGGGGAAGGGGCCAAGTGACTTTGGTGTGGTATGGACGTCGCACCAGGTCAAGTTATTCTAATTTCAGGCTCAGCCTTACATGACCGTAGCTGTTGATAGGCCGATAAACACCAATTAACAAACAAAACCTTTCTAAACAATGTAAAACATCATTCAAATGCGCCTGGGTGTGCTGATTATGGTATGCCACTCTCCATCCATTTGTCGGTATCACACCCATGTCCAAATATAGTTTTGCGCAAAATTGCTCTCTTCAATACTGATAGGTCTGCAGCCATCATGCTTGCACACTATTATCAGTCAGTGGTTTGCATCACATACTCATCAGATAACATATGACCGTTAGCTGAACCTTGTCTAGTTTTGCTCTTGCTCTCCATTTTTATGCCCCTAGTCTTGTTACAGCTAAGAGCCTAAGAGGCATATAGTGTTTGGACTTTGTGTCCGTCCATCCATGTGTCTGTGGGTCTGGTTAAGAACTTTGCCAGAGTTTCTCCAATGACCGGGGGCATTCATGTGCTGATAGGCCAGATTTTCTTGTTTTTACTTATTTTCCTTGCTTAAAGTTTTTGTCAACATCGTCAATTTACATGTTTTACTGATGATGTACTTTAATTTTATTTTATTCATGATACATGTATCAGTAATTGTTTTTGTAAATAAGAAACAATCACACACAAACCTTGTCAATAGTAAAATTTGTAAACCATAATGAAACTGTTGTAGGATTATGAAAACCTTACACCAGAGAAAAAAAGGTGTGAAAAAACCAGAGAAAGTGACCCAAGATGAAACAGAAACAGATGATCAAAAGAAGGATGTGAAAAAGGAAAAGTCACAAAAGGTAACGGCACTACCGGTACCACTAACAGCCATCATATGTTTGATGTAACTCAATCGGGGGGTATTTGTATCTTAACGATGAAATCATTATAATTTATTTCCTGGTTTCCTAGGCATGGGCCATGCTCTAGGGGATATGACATTGGACTTCAATACCGGAGGTTATGAGTTCAAGCCTCACCCTAGACGTGAAAAATACTTACATTAAGACTTTAAACTGTGGTCCCGTCTCTATTTGACCTTAGCTATTGATGGGACGTTAAACCCATTCACTTTTCACTTTTCCTGGTTTGTTAACAATGAATCCTACCTGGGTTCACACCATGGGCCAAGTTGTCTGGTGTATCAGGTTAGCTGTTTAGGTTCTGCACTGTGCAAAAATACCCTTTTCCTCATGATTGGTCATATTTCTGGACCAGTGGCTGAGCTAAGTGATGCTAAGAACACATTTGTGGCTGTGACTAGAGAAATGGCACAGTCTGATCTGGATCTGCCATGTGTGTGCCGACAGGCCACATGTTTTACTAACCTGTTTCATCACTTCTGTGTATATCTGTGACACAGTGCCTTTAGAATTTGTTTTATGTAGCACATCAGAATCATCTCAATTGCAGACAATTCTCATACCATATTGTAAGGGTTAATGTACTTCCTTCTACTTCAGAGTGTCAACACAATTAAGCAGTTCAAGGAGAACCAGTCAAAGGGAATTGGTCGTCACTTAGCAACTGCTGCCAAGGTTATAGTTGCTATGCTGCTCATTCCACCATTCCTAAACTATGCAGCTTTGCAAAGGGAAGCAACTGTGTTGCAACCTGATGGTATGTTTGTGCTATTATCATGATTATTGTATTGGTCGACCAGCTCATAAACTTGTCCATTTTTGTAACCTATGTACAGTCCTGTGCCAAATAAAATTCACGAGATGAACTTTTGTCAATTGTGAATTTTAATTGGCACAGGGCTGTAGCTCCAAATCTGCGTTCACTGTCGTACTGATGGCTGCAATGCTTCTTCAATGACTGAATGGCGACTAGCATAGCTCTTGATCCACAGCAGTATTCTGATTTGGGCCTATACTGGTCACACATATTTCAAGTTCAATTTTCTTTGCTCGGGTTGTGATGGGCTGTATCTAGCGTGGTACGGTCTTAGGTTTTTAACTTCTCTTTTGTCTTGGCTCCATCCAGGTAACACTTTCATGTGGACACTTTCCTGGTGTACAGATAAAATACTTTATGTCTATATTGCCATTACACTATTGTCTGAAAGTTCTTCTGGTTTTATGTGTGTATTTCGTTAAAACTATCTGCTTTTTTAGCCACTGCTTATGGACTCCGATTCTTGTTATTGTGTAAGATCTACAAATTTGTATGACCAATATTTGCCATGTAGTCTTGAGATATGTGATGCTACTTACATGCATCCAAATATGTACCGGGCTGTCGGTGTGTGTTACATCGTCAGAGCATTTTGTATGTGACAGTTGAATTTGGTTATACCCCTTATGTGAGTATTACGATTATTCGTAATCCTATTTTAGGGGAAGGGGCCAAGTGACTTTGTTGTGGTATGGACCTGGCACCAGATCAGGTTATTCTAATTTCAGGGCTGATTATATTTGTTCTCGATGTAAATATTCCGTTCTGATTTTGGTATTTTCCCCCCAATGCAGCAGGTTAAAATGGGATCGAACCCGTTTGCCCGGCCTTACATGACCCTAGCTGTTGATAGGCCATTAAACACCAATAAACAAACAAACAAACAGAGCATGTGACCTTGCACATATGTGGCTGTAACTGGAGAAATGGGGCTTATGGGTTTTGCGACCAGTGTAGATCCAGATGAGCCTGTGCATCCGCACAGTCTGATCAGGATCTGCACTGTTCACTATTCAATTAATGAGACACCCATCATGCTTCTAACAAGGAATATAGATCAGTATCAGGCTACAGAAGTGCTATTTGACAAGGAGCTACACTGGTCAGAAATCCCATATTAAAGCCCCATTTCTGCAGTCACGACAACATATAGCATATATTCCCTTCCAGGAGAGTTCTATGATGTTGGCTGGGGACAGAAGATGTTCCTGTCCTGTAAAGGCTCCGGGGCACCAACAGGTTTGTTCCGGGTTCCATAATTGTAATCAACAGGTTTGTTCATGGTTCATCCTGGTGCTTTTGGTTGCATAATTGTCATTTCCTGTAGCCGATTTCATCAAAATTGCAAATTATACTTATCTAGCAAAGTGTAGTTTGAGGGAGTAATCATTTATTTTTCCAGAAATGCATTATGTCATATAGAACTAACGACTGTATATATTTGATGATTAAAAGTATGCAGAATTATTATACTGAATTTATTACATTATCACAGCCAAAATTCAGTATAATCAAAATTAATAAATTTATCCTTAAATTGAAAATTTCTCCCTCAAAGTATACTTTGCTAGATAAGTATACTTTGCAATGTTGGTGAAATAGGATACTGGATTTCATGGACATATATAATGATGGGCAGTGACTCAGCGGTAGAATACAGGACTTCAATACTGAAGGTTGTGAGGTCAAATCTACCCTAGGGTATGAAAAATACTTTACCAGTACATGTACATTGTATTTCCAACCCACTGGTCTGTCGGATGAGACTTTAAACTGTGGTCCTGTCCCTATATGACCTTAGCTGTTGCTGGGATATTAAGCCCCGTTAATAAATCATGGTCCAATAATCGCCAACTCCTGGTGTCCATGGTCCAATAATCGCCAATTCCTGGTGTCCATGGTCCAATAATCGCCAATTCCTGGTGTTCATGGTCCAATAATCGCCAACTCCTGGTGTTCATGGTCCAATAATCGCCAACTCCTGGTGTCCATGGTCCAATAATCGCCAACTCCTGGTGTCCATGGTCCAATAATCGCCAACTCCTGGTGTCCATGGTCCAATAATCGCCAACTCCTGGTGTCCATGGTTCAATAATCGCCAATTCCTGGTGTTCATGGTCCAATAATCGCCAACTCCTGGTGTTCATGGTCCAATAATCGCCAATTCCTGGTGTCCATGGTCCAATAATCGCCAACTTCCTGGTGTCCATGGTTCAATACTCGCCAATTCCTAGTGTTCATGGTCCAATAATCGCCAACTCCTGGTGTTCATGGTCCAATAAGTCATCCTTCCGAGGAGACATGGGTGGAGAGATCACCCCTGTGTGTGTGCATCTGGGGCCCGTTTCACTAAACTTTGTTCGACTAAAATGTCCGTAAGTGCAAATTGAGGATCGGCTGGAAATTGCAATTGATGGATTTACATTTATTGAGCTCAATAAATGTAAATCCAATAATTGTTTACAAGAAAACATTATCAATGTGAAATTTACAGACTATCATAATTTTGCACTTACGAACATTTTAGTCGTACAAAGTTTAGTGAAACGGCCCCCAGTTCCTCTGTTAACACATCTGTGTTTGTCCTAAGGCCATTGGGTGTAGGGCTAGCTCCTACTCCCTGGTGAATGTGTTTATCTTTAGTTTATGTTCAGTTCTATGCTGCCAAAGATTTAAACAAAAGGCATGTAAAGCATAAAATAACCCCACCCAGCAATCTTCCAGAAATTGAAAAAAACAAACTCATTAGTTCAATTGACCTTTATGGGTGAGACTCGTAATCTCACAGAGTTTTTGTTTACAGTTATTTTTGATGCCCCAACTGGGATGAATTCCGATGTTTGGACACTGGTGATGGAAAAGGCAGCGAAATACAGCCGGGTAAGTTTGTACTAGCCGCTGATCATTGTGACAAGATTTTACATCAAGATAATGCTCTGTCTTGATCCATATGATTCCTGCCTCATTATCAAGCATTTGTTTTACTGGTAACCATGTGTGTCTATGTTCCAGACATGTATTGGTGTATTTTATGCATCTATTATAGCAGAATATGTTGCATTTCAAATCAGGGGTTAGACACAAAACTTATCTGGAACTCTGTATCAGTCTCCGCGAAACTGCCAAAATTTTACAGGACATTCAGTCTGGTAAACTTAAAATTTTTACCAGACTGGACAAAAATTTACCAGACCGAAAAAAAAAAAAACATTTATAAAAATAAAATTGATATTGTGTGATATTTAAGAGCTTTGTTAAGTATATCAGTCATATAAGAAAAGCTAGCTAGCACCAGAAGCGCATACCAAAGGAAGGTGATTTCATTAAAGTGAAAAATAAAAATATAACATTTTTATTTTATTTTTACAGTCGGACATTCGGTCCGGCAACTTTCGGTTTACCATCGGACCGGCGGAAATTTTAACGGACATGTTTTACGGACCGACATCTTTCTCGGAGACTGCTGTATGCATGATGTTTTTTTGTACATGTGCCAAGGTCAAGGTCACAGAGTAGTCCTGTTTATCTTGTGTGTTTAATGAATATGTTCTGCTCAATTATCTGATTTGTTTTCAACCTATTGATATGTTTTGAAAAAAAATTGGCAACATATTCCTAAGCATACATAGTGCCCACAAATTCTATAGCCCACCCATGCGGCCCAAATGCCCAAAGTCACGATCAAATTACTTTGACAATCAGTTAAAGTTTATACATACTGTTTGTCTCCACAACCCTTACTCGGATTTACTTGGATTTTCTTCCAACTTCAAATAAATTCACTCTGCGACTATCAAATGCCTCGGCAGGCTTGACATGTGGGCTTTGACCATTTGGTATAATTAACATAATATGTTTCAGGTTTGCATGTATGACAGGGCTGGGTTAGGTTTTAGTGACAGGCCACATCATGTAAGTACATTTTGATTATTCTCATATTTGACAGGTCTGTTTAAAGTACGTGGAGCCCAAAGGACTTCTTGCAAACTTTAAACAGACCAAATGTTTTTCATACTACAGTTAACGCAATAGTCCATGGTTTTATTACTTATATTTACATTGCCCGTTCTGATAGTCTCAAAAACGTAAATAACCAAATACTTTGTTAAAATTAAGAATCTTATTGTTTTACGTCATTTTGTCACAATGCATAGAACAGCAACCTTGCATTTCAATAGTGTGACGTTATTGACGATGATGAACTTCATGTATTTTAAGTGGGGGCTAATGTAAATCTAAGGTACTGGGATATTTACGCAATATGTTGAATGTGCATTTCCATTATGAATTTAAGGATAATATAAATGTTCTCACTTATAAACTGCTCCAAAATCGTTTAATACTCCTGTGGGTGATTTGTTTATTGTTGGGGCCTTTGGCCATGTAACCTCACTGGTGTATCTTCTGAGCATGACTTCTAAGGTAATTATTAAACACACTGGTATATTTGAAATGGTGATCCAGGGGTCACTGTAATTTGTACCTGTCAATCCATCTGTATGTGTGACCCACATTGCGTGTGATTAATTACTTCTCACCGAACCTACTTCATACTCATTATACTTTGCAACCATCATGGGCAGCAGTGTATAATGCAAAGATGTTCAGTCAGTCCCTGATCCATCGAGAGTGCTTCACTTCATACATGTAGGCGTACTTGATATGCATGTTTACCATCAATTACAGCAGTGTGAAATACAAAAACTGCCACCTGCTTCTGTAGCCGATTTCACCAACATTGCAAAGTATACTTTTCTAGCAAAGTATACTTTGAGGGAGTAATCATTTATTTTTCCTGAAATGCATTATTTTGTATAGAACGAACAACTGCATATATTTGATGATTGAAAGTATGCAGAATTATTATACTGAATTTATTACATTAATAAATTCAGTATAATAAAAATTAATAAATTTATCCTAAAGTTTAAAATTGCTCCCCTCAAAGTATACTTTGCTAGAAAAGTATACTATAGGAATGAATGGCCTTTTTGTGGAATTTATCGGGGTATAAACTTGGAAAAGTCGCGGGAATACTGGACGAAGGCCGGAAGGCCTCGTCCAGTATTCCCGCGACTTTTCCAAGTTTATATCCCCGATAAATCCAACAAAAAGGCCATTCATTCCTTATAATTCCAGCATTTGAAATAAATTCATCAAGAAAATGTGTTTATTTTCCGTTTTCTTCAGAATTATTTTAACTGCGCCTGACGGTTATGGAAAGTAGTTCGGCATGGGAGTTTACTGGGATATAAATTTTGGACAGAACTTGCTACGGACCAATCAAATGTTAGGGAATTGTGTAAATATTTTTGTGCTGGAATTATTTTGCAATGTTGGTGAAATCGGCTACTGATCCACCCAGAGTTCTTTCCCTTGAGCAGTCACAAGTTTTGTTCCCAGCGTTATAAGGGTTAATAAATTACGGGAATTGACAGTCCACCATGCCGAGGGTAAAAGCTGTTTGCAGTTGTGCTGGTGACCACATCGAAAATTCAACACTGATATCACAACATGCTGATCTAGTGCCACATAAACTTGGAAAGGTCACGGGAATACTGGACGAGGCCTTCCGGCCTTCGTCCAGTATTCCCGCGACTTTTTATTTTATCCGACTAGTAGACCTGGGTGTCTGGAATTTTCCTGCATGCATTATAAGAATGAATGGCCTTTTTGTGGAATTTATCGGGGTATAAACTTGGAAATGTCGCGGGAATACTGGACGAAGGCCGGAAGGCCTCGTCCATTATTCCAGTATTCCCGCGACTTTTCCAAGTTTGTATCCCCGATAAATTCAACAAAAAGGCCATTCATTCCTTATAATTCCAGCATTTGAAATAAATTCATCAAGAAAATGTATTTTCCGTTTTCTTAAGAATTATTTTAACTGCGCCTCACGGTTACGGAAAGTAGTTCGGCGTGGGAGTTTACTGGGATATAAATTTTGGACAGAGACTTGCTACGGGCCAATCAAATGTTAGTGAATTGTGTAAATATTTTTGTGCTGGAATTATCAACTATTACTACTGATTGTTTGCGTCTTCAAATGTAAATACACACAGTTCTCAAGATAAACAAGGTGTTTGATCATTTATACAGTTATATTGTCATGGTTACAGAATTACACAGAGCCAGATGGGACAGACAGTAAAAGTAACTACAGAAATAGATGGAACCCGTTTACTGCTGAGAGGTAAAACTATTGCCATAGATTGCAGGCGCGGATCCAGTCCAGCGCGCACACCTTGATTTTAGCCCATTTTTTTATGTGGAAAGATATGAGAAAAATTGCAGAAAAATATTGTCAGATTGTGGTTATGTCGACAGACTGTCAACAACCAATCCATTCACTTAATCATGCTCACAAATATATTTCATCTACTCAGTATTGTATTAATGTTATATGTTGGCACGGACCCATGATGATCACACTTTACACGCCAGTTTCTGCCACAATTTGTACTCCAGCAGCCGATTTCACCAACATTGCAAAGTATACTTTTCTAGAAAAGTATACTGTGAGGGAGTAATCATTTATTTTTCCTGAAATGCATTATTTCATATAGAACTAACAACTGCATATATTTGATGATTAAAAGTATGCAGAATTATTATACTGAATTTATTACATTATCACAGCCAAAATGGCTGTGATAATGTAATAAATTAAGTATAATAAAAATTAATAAATTTGTCCTAAAATTGAAAATTGCTCCCTCAAAGTATACTTTGCTAGAAAAGTATACTTTGCAATGTTGGTGAAATAGGCTACAGATCAATGGATCAGCTGGGACACAGCTCGGCCTTGAACGATGAAATGTTTCGATTTTGAACATGAGACACTACAGGGGTCATACCAGTTATCCGGACAATCAGTTTATCAGACAAATGAAAATACCTGTTAATTAAGCGCATTCTTTTGATCCGATTTTGTAACTAATGCATCTAAGTCACGCAGGTGCATGCTGTTTCCATGCCACTGTGAAGATTATGTCGGCATGGTAAACATTTTAGTAAAATTTGCTGAACACATTCCGAACTCTGTCCACAAGTTGATTACAACGACAAAAGTCATGCGGGGGCTCAATCTAGTGCGCCCAATTACGTCATTGTTCTATAAATACAATAAATTCTATAAATACGGTGTTTTCCAAGAAACGAAGGGTAACTGATTTTTCTGCAGAAATATACAATGTTGTTTACACTGGTTTACAGGCGATACAATTATGATTTAAACCTGAGAATAGAAGTTATAAGACGGTTAGTCTATACGTTTGTCCGGATAACTGATTGTCGATGTTAATTTTGGTGCAATCTTACGACTGATGATCTGACCCAATTTTAAGTGAGAAAGATGGCACATTTTGCTAAATAGTTTACATGCGTTGAGAAAGCAAGAACCGAGGAATGTTCTGTGAAAATATTATGCCCGTAGCTGCTATTTTAAGAAAAATATCGTTAAAAAACTGCCATTTTTGTCCGATAATCTAGAGGATCCCTGTAGTACTAGCTCAGGAAACTTTAATCACACATCCAAGATGCAGACCTGTAGCCCATTTCACCAACATTGCAAAGTATACTTTAGTAGCAAAGTATACTTTGAGGGAGAAATTTTCAATTTTATGATAAATTTATTAATTTTTATTATACTGAATTTATTACATTATCACAGCCAATTTGGCTGTGATAATGTAATAAATTCAGTATAATAATTCTGCATACTTTTAATCATGAAATATATGCATTTGTTAGTTCTATATGAAATAATGCATTTCAGGAAAAATAAATGATTACTCCCTCAAAGTATACTTTGCTGGTAAAGTATACTTTGCAATGTTGATGAAATAGGCTACTGATCTGTACATTCTCATAAGGGCCTACATAGTTTGCCAGAGAACAATGCCAGTCTTATAGCAGTTGCAGCGAGTATAGACCCAGACCAGCCTGTGCAATCTGATCACGGTCTGCACTGTTAATCATTCTTTAATTTTAGTGTGTCGTGCATCTAACAAACAGTATATATCAGTCTGCAGAAGTGTGCAAGGAGTTTGGGGCAGAAGTGCCTTTAGTCCCCCTCCCCCACAAATAATAAGCGGCCAGAAATGTGTCTATGACTGGAGAAATGGGGCTTATGGGATTTGTGACCAGTGTAGCTACTAATCAAGTACCACACTCCTGTAGCCTGATAACAATCTATATTTCTTGTTCATTGCTGTTGCTGGCGAACAGTGCAGACCCTGATCAGACGGTATATGCACAGGCTGATCTGGATCTACACTGGTCGTAAAACCCATAAGCTCCATTTCTCCAGTCACAGCCACAAATAAGCCCCGATTTTGTCGGATTGTTGCCCAACAGTGTCAGTTGCCTGTTTACAGAATGGTGGACGACCTACACCAGCTGATTTCCCAGGCCAGTGACCAGCCCAAACCCTTCCTGTTTGTCGGAGCGGAGTTAGGTGCCCTTGTCTCGCAGTTTTACACACACATGTTTGACAGGTGCGTGTTCTCTATATTGATTACTTTTATTATGTACCAGAGCTCCAGTCAAGGTGCGTAATTTGGAGGTAAATTTCTTGTTTCTCCATCAAAAATGGCAAGTTGGGAGTGCTTTAGAATCGTCTCAATGAGACGATTCTAAAGGACTCCCAACTTGCCATTTTTGATGAAGAAATAACAAATGTTCACCCTAAGTTGGTCAGATTACACACCTTAACTGGAGCTCTGATGTACCCCAGAATAGTTTCAGGGTGCATGTAGTCGCCACCCTGTCCATCTGTCTGGCTTTCGGCTATCTACTATATCTCTTACTGTAAGTCGGATTGGCTTGAAACTTCATGTGCATATTTGTCATCATCCATTTTAATGCCCCCAAAATTTATTTGGTGTCATTATGTTTTACCCCAAACAAATGTTAACCTTGTTTGTTTAAGTAATATTTTCATAAAACTTCACACATGTATACATTACAACCTAGATGTCTGTCATGTGTAAGAAAGACGACTATGAATTTTGTACTTTTATCTCCCTTTGATGAAATGCACACCTTTTTGGTTTAGGTCCTTGTCCAGAGCATAAGCCGTATAGCGCCTGGCATATATTCATGATACTTCAGACGTATACTTCACGGCCTAGAGACATGGCACATGCAAGAAAGACGATTTGTGCTCTTGGAGATATCTCCCTCTGACGAAATGTTCACATTGTTGGTTTAGGTCCTTGTCCGATCCATACGTCATCACTCGTTTGGTCTATATTCATTATACAATGTACTTCATAGTATTTCTTTCCCATCTGCTCTTTCCGACAAGACCGAGGTCCCATCCCTACATGACCTTCAATGTTGCTGGTACGTTAAACTCTTTCACATCTATAGAAATTTTGACTGGTTACTTCTTCCAGCGATGTGATGGGATTAATCCTGATCAACCCTCTCTCGGACGACATTTTCCTGCAGGACGGAGGTATCTGGGCCCAGAACTGGTTTGGTCACGTGATCCCGTCGTACCAGACCATCCAGCTGGGTGCGGCCCTGGGGCTGACCCGATTCTCCCTGATGCTGGGGCTGCTACAACACCCACTCTACATGGCACCCGGGCTCACCGACGACATTGTACAGCGACAGGTAACACAGACTTTAAGGTGGAATTGTTTATACCGCCGGCATATGAAGTTTGTCGAGGGGTATTTAGTTTTCATATTTCTGTCCGTCCGTAAGATTTGCTTCCAAGTTTTTGGGTACCCATTATCTCTGCAACCCTAAGTCGGATTAACTTGAAACTTCATATACTTCTTTATCATCATCCATAATTTTATTCTCTAGCCCTCCCAAGTGGCATTCATGCCCAAGGTCAAGGCCAAATGACTTAGATAATATTTGTTGGTCGGACCAGGCGGCCGGGCGTATCCGTGACTCCTGCGGCGCACTTGCTCTAGTGTGCTTGATATTCGTGCAATACATTTCACTGGGCCTCTGTTCATTTGTGCATCCGGATTTGCATTAAAGCTTGAGCTATTACCATAATATCCCTAAATATTCGGACCAAGACGCATATTAGTTTATGGTTTCCCACAACTAGGAATGTCCTAATATTTAGGATTAGTGTAGTTGTACAAGCCCCTGTTTTATATGGGTTTTCCAAAACAATGTGTGTCCAAATAATTGCCAACAATGTAAATTTTGGTTGTGTTGCATATTAAATCGCGTTTTTGAATAAGAATAGAATGTACCGTAAAGATTCTAATAGACGCCCATGCTCTAATAGACGCCCACCCCCCACTTTTTACGTTGAAAATGACACATTTTTTGGCCGATTTTCACGAAATTAGTGCCTCTAATAAACGCCCAGTACTGACTTGAAACAAAATCGGAGCTAATTGTCCAATTAGATTTTTTTTCTTTCCATTATTTCGAAAGCAACTTCCTTTAAAATCGGGGGAAAAAACATAATTGCTACTTTCACTTTCAAAAGCGGAAGCGAAATCCGACTGTTTCCGGTGTCACAGTAAATTCCTCATCAGCAGTAGCTATTTGCACGGACACAGGGTGATCAGAATTTACACGGTTACGGAGATGCCATTTTCAAAGCATCTCAAACCCGACAGATCCGAAACGCTGACGCTGACGAAACGTCTGTAGGCGTAAATCTGATCAGCATTAATGATTGACGCTGTCTTGATATACATTACCATTAAATTTAACATTTCTACCGACTGTACCATAATGACCAGAGTGGGCCGAAACGTCTTGGCCCAAATGTTTATAAACTGACAGACAGTACAATCAAGTCTGGCGTTTGAGAGTAACGTCCCTTAGTTATGTTTTTGTTCAGATAGCAGAACATCGTATATTTTTTTATCATTTTCCCTTTGCTGAATAACACTTGCCTCTATTAAACGCCCACCCTGGACTTCGGAGCCAGTGGTGATTCTAATAAGACGCCCGGGCATCTATTAGAATCTTTATGGTATTCGTTTTGCTGGTGGCGGTGATTACTTTTGTAACTGCGTAGGCACCAAACAGTGTAGGCCAGGATCAGACTGCGCAGATGTGCAATTTGATCTGGGGCTATTCTGGTTTCTCAGTGACGTGCCTACCTATTTAATAATAGTAAAGTATATTAAATTCAGAAACTCCTGAATGCAATGAGACATGTATATTTTATGTGTGTTTCAGAAATACCTACTGTGTCACCCAAAGCACCTGAGTTCTGTGGTAGATGAATATCATTTTATGAATGAGACATTTTCACAATTCAGGTAGGTACAAACTAGATCATTGCTATATATGTAAGACCCAGATCGGGGGTCAGTCCCAGAACAGGGGCCAATCCCAGAACAGGGGCTAATCCCGGAACCACAATGACAAACCAGACGTCTTCACTCGCAGCAGCCATTTTTTATTTGGAAACATGTGGCCAGAGCGTGACACTATGTCACTAACTTTGACGTCATGTCATGCAAGCTTGAAATAAGCACGGCTTAATCCAGGCCCAGGGAAAAATTGACCCCCATTCTCGGATTTGGCCACCGTTCTGAGGCCTGGCCCCCGATCTGAGTCTTACATATATAGCACATGTTATAACTGTTTATAAACAATCAAAGAGTATGTATTGTAAGTTTGTGTTGGCAAATGAAGTGATCAGTGGAACAAGGGGGCTAACTCCATGAGATGAGGGAGTTAGCCCCCTTGTTTCATTGACCCCTTCAAATATTCTTCTCACCTCCCCTGCCATGGGGCGACTGTTTTCCACACCCTAATTTTGTTTTTCATGAAGCCAACATCATGTGACCTTGGGACCTGGCTGGGAATGCAGGATCCATGCATACAGTCAATATGTATGTGTCAAAATCTGTTTTCATCCAGGTTACAAATAACGTAGGCAAATATTCTCATTCGAGAAGGAGAAAATATTTGCTGAATATTTTCCCTCCCCTACTGTTATTAGTAATGTGGATGAACCTAAAGGTTTTGGCACGCACATGCATGTGTGGTCACATGAGTTACAAACTCAACAAGTCGTGTTGGGTTGCGTATATGAGGACGTGAAATTTGTCTATTTTCAGGACTAAGATATGTATGTGATGATATTTAATACTTTTTTTGGCTATATTTAGTACAGTAACATAAATTAGGGCAATAAATTGTCTATTTATAGGACAGTAAGATATGTGACGATATGAAATCTGTCTATTTATAGGACAGTGAAAATGATGCGCTCAATCCCGGAGAATATCTCAATCACAGTTATAACAGGCAATTACTATGACGACCAGATGCCTGGACCTCTAAACAAGGTATGTACATATGAGCAACCCGAAATAAAATGTAAAAAATTATAGTGTGGGTTGTTGACCAAGTGCCAAGACATATACATGTTGACATTTAACCCTTACTATGCTGAATTAAATTCTGTCGTCTGCTGGAAATGTTTTATTTTCAATATTTCTCGACAAAAACCTGGTTTTGACAGCACAAGAGAGATGTCTCCAGTGGATTCTCATGTGCTGTCAAAACCAGGTTTTTGTTAAGAATTAAAGCAAAAATGAAGAACAGCAGACGGCAATTTCTGTCACAACGTAGGAAGGGTTAATTGTAATGTAATTCTCAGTTGATAGGGGAAACATGTTTCATCATTGAATGGTGCGGTAATTAACCCTTTAAGTAACTGGAATGGATTTTTATATATTACTTTCCGGACCAATCCGATCATCACAAAATGATTTTCAGACTAGTCCATTTATGAGAAGGGGTGTTTTTGTTCTCAAAAATGTGAAAATTACTGGCAAAAAGTGCAGATCCTGATGAGATGGCTCGTCACAAGCTGGCTCATCTGGATCTTCACATTTGCCAATACCAATATACAGGCCTGTGTTGTTGAAAGGGTTAAACTGTTAATAGTGACCGTAATGCCATAGCAGAACCATGAAGCTGGGGTGGCTCTGTAGATGTGCCGTGGTCTTACTTCTGACCAGAGTAGTCACAGATCTATCTAAGTGTTGATGCAGCCTGATATGTGGCAGTGACTGGAGACATGGGGCTCATGGGATTTGTGACCAGTCCAGCTCCTGATAAAATACATGTAGCACACTCATGTAACCCATTTTGTTTGTTAGAAGCATGACCGGTGTTTCATTGATTGAACAGCGAACAGTGCAGATTCTCATTAGAGTGTGCAGATGCACAGGCTGATTCGGATCTACACTGATCACAAAATCCATAAGCCCAATTTATCCAGTCATGGCCAAATAATGAAGTTTCAGGTGATCATTATTAGCCAGTGACAATAAGCATAATACGTATGTTACATTCCTGCAATTTCCACTATTACATTACAGGCATGGGCGAAGTCGGAGCAGAATTTGATATCAAACGTTTACCCACGAGCTAATCATATAGTAGTGAATGAGGGGGACAGACATATGATGTATAAACACCCAGATGCCATTGTCGAACCTGTGAGAAAAGCCGTGAAATACTGGAAAAGTAAAAATACTTCCAAGAAAAATAGGGACACTAATGGCGGTACAAAGGACAGATAGCATAGTGTTCATTTTAGGTTTTACCAAATTAAATCGCTCAAGATACGCAACAAATCTGGTATGCAACTTTATTATCCCCTCGTCGATAGGCAAGAGGGGATATAGCGTAACGGTTAGTCTTTGATTGTACGTGCATACGTAAGTAACACCTTTCATTTTTCAATAACCCATGAATCGCTTCACTGATTTTGATAATATTTGGCCACAATGTGTGTCTAAGGATGGTGCTTTGTTTTGCACATGACCCACGTCCCACCACCCAAGGTCACTAAAGGCAAAAATGTATTTTTTGTTATTATCAAGGCTGCCAGAGATGGGTTAGCTTGGTGATAACGATGCCCTCGTTTTTAGCTTGCCTGCACGCCGGGGGTATGCCATAAGCTCTTCTTCTGCACTTCGTGCAGAAGAAGAGCTTATGGCATACCCTGGCGTCGTCGGCGTCGTCGGCGGCGTCGGCGGCGTCGGCGGCGTCGGCGGCGTCGGCGGCGTCGGCGGCGTCGGCGTCCACAAACTTAACGTTGGGATAAATGTCTTATAACTTCTGTTTCCTTTCATGGAACACCTTGTTATTTCATACATGCATTCCTCAGATGACCCTCTATCATGCTGTAGCAAATACATGACCCACCACCCAACCCTTACCCCAAGGTCAAGGTCACAAACTTAGCACATTCATAAACTTAACGTTGGGTAAATTTCTTATAACATCTGTTTCCTTTCATGGAACGCCTTGATATTTCATACATGCATTCCTCAGATGACCCTCTATCATGCTGTAGCAAATGCATGACCCACCACCCAACCCTTACCCCAAGGTCACACAACCTTAGCACATTCATAAACTTAACGTTGGGGTAATTTTCTTATAACATCTGTTTCCTTTCATGGAACGCCTTGATATTTCATACATGCATTCCTCAGATGACCCTCTATCATGATGTAGCAAATCCATGACCCACCACCGAACCCTTACCCCAGGGTCAAGGTCACAAACTTAGCATGTTCATAAACTTAACGTTGGGGTAAATGTTGTGAAACTTCTGTTTATTTACAGGGAATGTCTTCATATTTCATACATACATTCATCAGATGACCCTCTATCATGCTGTAGCAAATCCACGATCCACCACCCAACCCTTACCCCAAGGTCAAGGTCACAAACTTAGCATGTTCATAAACTTAATGTTGGGGTAAATGTTGTGTAACTTCTGTTTATTTACAGGGAACGCCTTCATATTTCATACATGGATTCTTCTGATGATACTCTATCGTGCTATAGCAAATCCATGACCCACCACCCATCCCTTACCCCAAGGTCAAGGTCACAAACTTAGCACATTCATAAACTTAACGTTGGGGTAAATGTCTTATAACATCTGTTTTCTTTCATGGAACGCCTTGATATTTCATACATGCATTCCTCAGATGACCCTCTATCATGCTGTAGAAAATACACAACTCACCACCCAACCTTTACCCCAAGGTCAAGGTCACAAACCTAGCACATTCATAAACTTAACGTTGGGGTAAATGTTGTGCAACTTCTGTTTATTTACAGGGAATACCTTCATATTTCATACATGCATTCATCTGATGATAGTCTATCGTACTATAGCAAATCAATGACCCACCTCCCACCCCTTTCCCAAAGGTCAATGTCACAAATTTAGCACATTCATAAACTTAACGTTGGGGTAATTGTCTTATATAACATCTATTTCCTTTCATGGAACGCCTTGATATTTCATATATGCATTCATCTGATGATACTCTATTGTGCTATAGCAAATCCATGACCCACCCCTTACCCCAAGGTCAAGGTCACAAACTTAGCACATTCATAAACTTAACGTTGGGGTAAATGTCTTATAACATCTGTTTCCTTTCTTGAAACGCCTTGATATTTCATACATGCATTCATCTGATGATACCCTATTGTGCTATCGCAAATCCATGACCCACTGCCCACCCCTTACCCCAAGGTCAAGGTCACAATCTTAGCACATTCATAAACTTAACTTTGGGGTAAATGTCTTATAACATCTGTTTCCTTTCATGGAACGCCTTGATATTTCATACATGCATTCCTCAGATGCATTCCTCAGATGACCCTCTATCATGCTGCAGGCATGGGAGTGGAACACTATCCCCAATCCTGAAAATTTATTTGAGCAGCGGATTGCGACCCACGACTCAACCCTTACCCCAAGGTCAAGGTCAAGGTCACAAACTTAGCATGTTCATCAACTTAACATTGGGGTAAATGTTGTGTAACTTCTGTTTCTTTACAGGGAACGCTTTGATATTTCATAATGTATTCATGTGATGATCCTCTATTGTGCTACAGCAAATCCATGCCCCCCACCCCCCCCACGTCTTTCCCCAAGGTGAAGGACACAAACATAGCACATTCATACATGCATTCCTCATGTGAATAGCTATCATGCTGTAGAAAATCACCAACTTAGTGCGTTCATAAACTTAACGTTGGGTTAAATTTTGTTTTACTTCTGTTTTCAGGGAGCGCATTGATATTTCATACATGCATTCATCTTAATATGCTATATTATGCTATAGCAAACCCACGACCCACCTTGCACCACTGACCCCAATGTCAAGGTCCACCGCACGCCCCTGAACCCAAGGTCAAGTTATATACTATTCATGTTTTTTTATGCAACTGTGCCAAGTTTGAGTGAAGGCTGCCAACAGGCGAGCATCGTTGTCTTCTGACAACTCTTGTTCTTACTTTTCTGCCACAAGGTAACCAGGCTGACGTGATTTTAAAACCTGATCATATTATCGAACCCTCAGACGAGCCATGTGATTTTGTAACTTAGAAGATGTGCGATTTTTCATAAAAAATATTTACAAAGATTGATATATTCCTTAAGTAATGTCTAAAGTTTACGAAAGTTTCATAGCAAATGCATAATCTATATCGCATTTATCTGTAAATTTTGTAAATTTTGGACGTCATTTACAAAATTCACTATAATTATTTTCCGTAAATGACATTGGACGTTTACAAAATGTTCAGAGCAAATGCGGAATTTGCTGTGCATGTTTTGTCAACTTTTTGACGTCATTTACAGAAAATATTTCAGCTTTTGTAAATATGTGTGAAAAATCATTCATCTTATTAGGTGCAAAATCAACACATTTTCTTGATGAATTTATTTCAAATTCTGGAATTATAAGGAATGAATGGCCTTTTGGTTGAATTTATCGGGGATATAAACTTGGAAAAGTCGTGGGAATGATATTTTTTTTTCTCGAAAATTGTAATTTTTTATCGCTTCGTCCAGTATTCCCGCGACTTTTCCATGTTTATATCCCCGATAAATTCCACAAAAAGGCCATTCATTCCTACAGTAACTGTTGTGGGCTATTCCTGGTTAAGTTTCAGACTATTCCATTGATCACAATTTTGTGAAAAATCAGAAACGGTGCAGATCCAGATTAGACAGCTGATTACAAGCTGGCTCATCTGAATCTACACTGTTCGATTTGATTTACACTGTTCGAAAGCATTGGCATTGTGAAATGTGGTGTTGCCATGGTCATAGTGACCACAATATCGTCACATCAAGTGATGATGAAAATGGTGAAGATTATTTTGTCAGATCCAGGGTTAACGGAAGAGGGTTCTGCCAAACTTTGAAAACATCCTTCTTGTCGGATACAATCCATTTATGGCTCAACTTGAAACAATTTTTGTCTCAAATATTTCATATATGTGGCTGTGACTGGAGAAATGGGACTTATGGTTTTTTTTTACCATTATATATCCAGATTAGCCTGTGCAGATCAGGATCTGCACTTTTCAGTAACGGTTCCTCCTTATAGGAATCACGATTTGATTTGCCTGCTTTGGCCCTCAGGTACGTTTTTATCTTTGGCTCTTCTGTTACCTGCTAGTTGAATTGGGTTATTGCCCATTATAAAAGAAGTAAGTATGGTTTCAGAGGTGAATATATAGTTTTTGTCGCGCCTGCTTTAGCAGAAGGCGCGACTATAGTCGCCGCTTTTTCCGTCGTCCGAAATGTCAAAAACTTTGTACAAGCTTCGTCATCATACTATAACTTTAATATTACTTTACGGATTGCTTCAATATTTGGACACTTGATACATGTAAGCATTAGGAACACATGCATGCCACCAATTCACATGATCTTGACCTTTTTAGCTCACCTGAGCGAAGCTAAAGACATGTGAGCTATTGTTACCGCAATGTGTCCGTCGTCCGTCGTCGTCCGTCGTCGTCCGTGAACATTTTCAAACGTCTTCTCCTCGGTAACCATTGGGTCTATAGTCACCGAACTTCATGGTCATGGTTCTTAGGTAGGGGGATTACAAAATTGTTAAAATGACGTCATTACGTAATCCAAGATGGCCGCCGTCTAAAAATAGCACAAATTCTTAAAAAATCTTCTTCTCAAGAACCGCCAACCGGATTTCGACAAAACTTGGTAGGAATGATCGATGTACATTGCTCTTTCAAAGTTGTTAAAATGGTGACCCTGGGGTCAAAAATGGGCGTGGCCCGTGGGGTCAAATTGGGGTCAAATTTTATTTTTGACTGAATATGGTCATTTCATCTTCACATGAACCGCTTGGCCCATGGTAGCCAAACTTAAAAGTTATGGTCCATGGGTGAAGGCTTTTCAGATTTGTTAAAATGGAGGTCATCGCTAATCCAAGATGGCCACCGTCTAAAAATAGCATAAATTCTTAAAAAATCTTCTTCTCATGAACCGCTTGCTGGATTTCAACGAAACTTGGTAGGAATGATCGATGTACATTGCTCTTTCAAAATTGTTAAAATGGTGACCCTGGGGTCAAAAATGGGCGTGGCCCGTGGGGTCAAATTGGGGTCAAATTTTATTTTTGACTGAAAATGGTCATTTCATTTATCAAATTGAAGGCATCAATGAGGCGATCACTCTGGTGCATTTTTTGTCGAAATCGGATTGTTATGTCATCCAAGATGGCTGCCGAAAGGTCAAAAGGTCGTTCTTTTATTAGAGATTTCAAAATTCTTCTTCACATGAACCGCTTGGCCCATGGTAGCCAAACTTAAAAGTTATGGTCCATGGGTGAAGCCTTTTCAGATTTGTTAAAATGGAGGTCATCGCTAATCCAATATGGCCGCCGTCTAAAAATAGCATAAATTCTTAAAAATTCTTCTTCTCATGAACCGCTTGCCGGATTTCGACGAAACTTGGTAGGAATGATCGATGTACATTGCTCTTTCAAAGTTGTTAAAATGGTGACCCCGGGGTCAAAAATGGGCGTGGCCCGTGGGGTCAAATTTTATTTTTGACCGAATATGGTCATGTCATATATCAAATTGAAGGTATCAATGATGCGATCACTCTGGTGCACTTTCTGTCGAAATCGGATTGTTATGTCATCCAAGATGGCCGCCGAAAGGTCAAAAGGTCGTTCTTTTATTAGAGATTTCAAAATTCTTCTTCACATGAACCGCTTGGCCCATGGTAGCCAAACTTAAAAGTTATGGTCCATGTGTGAAGCCTTTTCAGATTTGTTAAAATGGAGGTCATCGCTAATCCAAGATGGCCACCGTCTAAAAATAGCATAAATTCTTAAAAAATCTTCTCATGAACCGCTAGCCGAATTTCGACGAAACTTGGTAGGAATGATCGATGTACAATGCTCTTTCAAAGTTGTTAAAATGGTGACCCCGGGGTCAAAAATGGGCGTGGCCCATGGGGTCAAATTTTATTTTTGACCAAATATGGTCATGTTATATATCAAATCGAAGGTATCATTGAGGCGATCACTCTGGTACAATTTTTGTCCAAATCGGATTGTTATGTCATCCAAGATGGCCGCCGAAATGTCAAAAGGTCGTTCTTTTATTAAGAGGAATTTCAAAAATTAAAATTCTTCTTCACATGAACTGCTTGGCCCATGGTAGCCAAACTTAAAAGTTATGGTCCATGGGTGAAGCCTTTTCAGATTTGTTAAAATGGAGGTCATCGATAATCCAAGATGGCCGCCGTCTAAAAATAGCATAAATTCTTTAAAAAATCTTCTTCTCATGAACCGCTAGCCGGATTTCGACGAAACTTGGTAGGAATGATCGATGTACATTGCTCTTTGAAACTTGTTAAAATGGTAACCCCGGGGTCAAAAATGGGCGTGGCCCGTGGGGTCAAATTGGGGTCAAATTTTATTTTTGACTGAATATGGTCATGTCATATATCAAATTGAAGGTATCAATGAGGCGATCACTCTGGTGCAATATTTGTCGGAATCGGATGATTATGTCCATGATGGCCACCAAAAGGTCCATTTATTCAAGATTTTTAACGTCTTTTTCTCAGGAACCACATGGCCGATGCTGGGTGAAGCATTTTCAGATTTTGTAAAATGAGTCATCGCTTAATCCAAGATGACCGCCATCTAAAAATAGCACAATTTTTTTAAAACACATGAACTCAATGTCACATTCTCCTCTGGTGTTCATGGAGTCAGGTGAGCGAATTAGGGCCATCATGGCCCTCTTGTTTACCTTGAAATGTTTGCTGAAACACTTGGCCATTTTTTTGCGTCAAAAACTTTGTACTAGCTTTGTCATCATGCTATAATTTTAATACTACTTTATGGATTGCTTCAATATTTGGCCACTTGATACATGTAAGCATTAGGAACACACTCATGCCACCAATTCACATGGCCTTTTTTACCTTTAAATTTTTGCTGAAACATATTAGCCATTTTTTTGCGTCAAAAACTTTGTACAAGCTCCTCATCCTGCTATAACTTTCATATTACTTGACACATTCCTTCAATGTTTGGACACTTGATACATGTAACCATTAGGAACACACTCATGCCGCCATTAACATGACCTTGACCTTTTTGACCTTCACATGGTTGTAGAAACACGTAGCCATTTGTTTTGTATCAAAAAGTTACTTCAACCATGACCTTTTTCGTGTTTTAAGCATGCACTTCTCTGACAGTTTTTGTGATGCTTACTTTAGCACATGCTCATGATCATGTTATGATCAAATGCCTCGGCAGGTGCGACACCGCTTCTTGTTTTACTGTAAATATTCAGTTCTGATTTTGGTATTTTCCACCCCGTTTGTACATGTACTTGAACATGTACAGTTAATATATGGGATTTAGTACTAAACCCATTGACCCAGCCTTAAATGACTTTAGCTGTTGATAGGCTGTTAAACCCCAACAAACAAACAAACAAAACCATGATCATCATTGAAGGTAAATGACCGAAATGCTGCTGATCAGCCACACAATGTATGGTACCAAATAGCTGTAATCCAACCACTCATTCATGATTGGTTCATTAATTCCCACACATACATGTATTATGGGATTGATTTGATTCATTAAACAATTCAAATTTTACAATTGTCTTGAATATTTCTCATTTGGGTACAAACTTAATATAGGGGACTTGTGTATATTTTTCTATGTAATATCGAAATTACCCTCAATCTGTACCACCATTTATCAAAGCATGTATTTACCAGTTGTTATGCCCCCTATGTGATAGCAAGGGGGAAATATTGTGTTGCTCTCGAGGTTCCGTCCGTCCGTGTACATTTACGTCAAAATTTGAAGAAGTTTCTTCCAACACGTAGTATCTTCAATATTACGTGAATGATTGCTTCTATATTTGGACACTTGAATCACCTGAACATTTGTCACACAATCGCGCCGCCATTAACACGGCCTTGACCTTTGTTACCTTTGAAATGTTGCAATATTACACGAAGGATTGCTTCAATTCTTGGACACATATATCACCTGAACATTTGTCACACACTCGCGCCGCCATTAACACGACCTTGACCGTTGTCACCTTCGAAATGTCACTGAAATACTTGGCCATTTTGTTACGTAAAAAGTTTGTAACAGTTTCTCCAATATGTATTATCTTCAATATTACGCAAAGGATTGCTTCAATACTTAGACTCTTGAATCACCATTAACACGACATTGACCTTTGTCACATTTGAAATGTCATTGAAACACTTAGCCATTTTGTAAGTTTGTAAAAATTTCTCCAACATGTAATATCTTCAATATTACGCTGTTTAAACCAATCATCCTGTACACACAGTCAGGTATGACCGATTTATTTTAGAACAGTGTAGACTGATAGACCACGTGGATGCACATACTGGTTGGTAGACACTGATCACAAACCAACAAGCTCGGGTTTGTCCAAGTGTGGCCCGTACAGTAATGCCAGTTGGCCGTGACTGGACAAAAGGACATTATGATAGTGGTGTTGCTCTCGACTCGTAGGGATGGGCCATGGCCTAGGGCATTGGACTTCAATACAGGAGGTTGTGAGTTCAACCCTCACCCAGGGATGGGCCGTAGCTTAGTGGATATGGCATTGAACTGCAATATCGGAGGTTGCGAGTTCAATCCTCGCCCTAGTGATGGGTTGCGGCCTAGGGGTTAGAAGATCTGACTTCCAATCCGGCGGTTGTGAGTTCAAACCTTGCCTTAGGCGTCAAAAAAACTTTCATAGTATTTCCATCCGACTGGTCTGTCAGATGAGACTTTAAACTGTGGTCCCGTCCTATATGAACCTAGCCGTTGCTGGGACGTTAAACCCATTCACCTTCAATCCTTACCCTGATAAATACTTAATACCGTAGTATTTCCATCTCACTGGTGTGTATGCATATGCACATTCTGATCTATGTTGGTCGTAATAATGTTCAGATACAGAGCTCCAGAATCCAGATAATCTTTGTTTACCCAGATTTAATATTTTATTTTTGCACACGGACTACTGAATTTTCAATCGCACGTATATGTAAGAAAATAAATATAAAACAGGTACTGTTTGTCTCGACCACATTAGTGGAAAGTAAGACGGCGGTCACAATTCTGGCTTAGCAACATTTTTGGATATACGTCCACATGTGTTTCCTGATATGTTGGTCGGATCTTTACCAGACTTCATCAATAGCTTCCTCACAGTGGCTAACTAGCATGTGTCATTTGGGTGACCTTGTGTGTGAGACACGTGTGGGCTATTGCCTTTTTGTTATACCCAGCATATACTTGTTGGCTTTGATAAGGTATATATTTTATTCTAACAGATTTTTTTCAGCTCTGAAAATAAGCGAATTTTCCATCTTTTAAGAGATTTATGCCCCCTATACAATATCAAGGGGAGAGGGCATATTGCTTTACTCTTGATGTTCGCCAGTCCATAAATAAAACATCATTCATGCTTCTAACAAGCAATATAGATCGCTATCAGACCACAGGAGTGTGTTATTTGATCAGGAGCTACACTCATAAACCTCATTTTTCTAGTCATAGCCACGTAGTCATGTAGTATCTGTTATCCAGCAGGTGAAATGAACAGTGATACGGCCAGAGTAAACACAACACAGATGTTGATAATATATCCGACACCATTTACTATAAAAGGTAGAAATATACAATATATGGTAAACAATAACAACGTGTATATCATATCTGCAACTTTTGCCAAACAATAAATCAAAGCAAGACAGTTTTGTACCTATAGTTTATGGAAGGTAATATCCGCCATAATTCTATGCTACTTGATGCTTGCGTGCTGATGACATTACAACTTACATTCATGTTATTTCGTTCGTCATTTGTATTTATTACATTTGAAATCTGCTTGTTGTGACTGTATTTGTCTTTCTTACATGTCCATTCTGCTGATTGCTTTGTTCATTCATCTTATTTACATTACAATTATTGATACGTCCTTATTCGTGTCCCTGTTTTATTGCACTAAGCATTTGCAATAGAAAGTAAGAACAAAGCACTTAGCACTTTGAATAAGGCCGAAAGCAGCAAGGACAAAGCCGCAGGAAGTAAGCATCAAGCTACAGTCCGAAAGAGGAAAGCCGTAAGCAGAAAGCATCAAGCTATGTCATTATGATGTCAGATGGCACTGCTGTTCGCTCAAGCAATTCTCCCTGTCATAAATTATAGTCCGACATCTGATTGGCTGTTCAAGTCACACCTCCAATGCCGGTGTTGATGTAAGATTTCACCCACAAATTATCACAGTATAGGTTAGAAGACACCAAATAGTTTTACTATATACTTTAACCGAATCCCATCCAATAAGGCCAGTCTCTCCTACTTTCACTATTCGTATGGATGTTGTGGGAGCTACTTCTACATGACCTGCAGCTGGTCTGTACTGGTTCTGCATGAATTAAACAATAGGTTCACTTACTCCTAAGAAAGAAAAATCCAACCTCGTCATGTCTCCCCCAATATTGTTTACATTTTTTATTGGCCACAGAAACTCTGTTTACATCACATGACCAACACCCCCACATGTACCTAAAGTGAAACTTGGTAGTAATGGATCAAGATTTCCAAGCAAACTGTGTCAGTGACCTCAAAACACCTGCACGATTTTGTTCATACTGGACTACTATTACCCCCTTGACAATTTCGCACCCTTTATTATTCTCTAATCTCTATATTTACTAAATTGCATACAAATGTATGGTGTTTGACTTACTAATGTGTTTTATACATACATGTATCCTCATAATTAAATTACATATGTACGTAATTGAAAACAATCACATTTTTATAGTAAGTTACACATATGGTAACTTACACAGGTTGACTGTCAAACTGGCCCGTTACCGATGCAGATCAATAACCATCAGGGATCAGACTAAGGTGGCCCACCACCATTGATTTTCCCTAAAACACTAACCCGTTACCACACATTTTGCTATTCTCTACTACTTTAATTTTCTTATGGATATTGTGGGACCTATTTTCCAATAACCTGCACTTATTCTGCTCTGGATCTTGACTAATTAAAATATAGATTTAATTATTGTTCAAGCTGGGGTCCCATCTAGTAGGTACAACTTTTTCTTTATGGAAACTAAATAAGTGCATAATTGCAACTAGTCCACCACTTTTAAAAATTACGAGTGCCAGCTACACAGATATAATTATTAAGTAATCTTTAATTTACTCATAGAGACTCGCGGTGGTATCAAGCTAGTTCCATATGCAAATGATGCAATATTTTTAAATTATTTATATCAACTAAATGCTGAATAAATATTTTTATCGACATATAAAGTATGATATTGCACATCCAAAAATAAATAAATGGAATAAATAGTTGCTTCCGTTATCATTTTAAGGAAACACGGTTATCGCCCCTGATATCAAACTGGCATTTCGCGTTTGATATAAAAAGTATAATAATGTCAATTAGTACGTCTGGTAATGGTAAATCAATGTTCATTTTGCCAGAAAAATGTCAGATTGAAAGAATAAATAAAAACATGTCTCCCTATATTATAACCTGGCATATAGCACTCTAGGTTTAAGGTTAGAGAAATTGACACCAGTTTCAGCATATTTGAAGCATTTAAAAGAAAACACTGAGCCTATTGAACAACCTGAACTACAATCCTACGCTCGTTCGATAATATAGTCAAGTATTGCAAAATAGTTACGCCCCACCGTGACACCCCCCCAACCCGAAATCCTGGATCTGCGCCCGACATGACGAGGTTGGTCCCACAACATCCATACGAATAGTGAAAGTAGGAAAGACTGGCTAGGATTCGGTTAAATTATACAGTAAAACTATTTGGTGTCTTTTAACTTAAACATGGCGCAACAGAAAAGGCGACATCTACATCCGTTAGGGACATGGAACCAATTTAGAGAGAAACGCATTGTAGGACAGGTACCAGCATATTCAATAATTTTAGGGAGAACTATTTTAAGTTTTAGCAGCGCACCTGGCGTCATAATGGTTGTTCCCAAATTACTGTTGCAATTATTGTTGTCAAGGGGCGTGGCTTAGCTAGCTAACAAAGCGCATAGCAAAACAGCGATGCAATAATCAATGGAACTCCGGATGTCACTACCAATGAAGCATCAAGCTACTTAGAATGTAATCAACACAAACGCATTGAAACAGTACGAATGAATAAAGCATCAAGCCACATACATAGAAATGTAATAAGACGGATAGAACTTAGAATGTCATCAGCCAGCAAGCATCAAGACACATATAATTATAATAAGACGGATAGAACTTCAAATGTCATCAGCCAACAAGCATCAAGCCACATATAATTGTAATAAGACGGATATAACTTAAAACGTCATCAGCCAGCAAGCATCAAGCCAAATATAACTAGAAATGGACGCTTGTCGACAAGCGCATGTGTATCCCCCTCCCCAGATACACAAGTAGTTTGAAAAAAAGGGAAAAAAAGGGTGTTCGAGTTATGCTCCGGAGACAAAATAAGTGACGGAAAAACAAAGGGAGATAACTAAAGAATTAGTGATGCAAGAGTTGTCATTCTTGCGGGACACACCTTTAGGGTCGTGGTCTATGCATGTGTGAAGTTTCATGAAAATATTCCAAAGGGTGTTCGAGTTATGCTCCAGACACGAAATAAGTGCACGAAACACAAACCAAAGGGAGATACTAAGAAATTAACGACGCAAGAGTTGTCATTCTTACGTGCGACACACCTTTGGGTCGTCTTCTATGCATGTGTGAAGTTTAATAAACTAGAAAATGTGTTCATAGAACACGGATGTCCCACATATCGCTTTGTAATAATGAAATGAGGCCAAATTGCAAGTCAAAATTTTCTTTTACCTGAGCGTTAAAGTTTTTGAAGCACCAAGTATGTGACCTTCACCCTGGGCTTGGCGGGGGCAGGACAAACGTGGATTTGGCACAGGGCGGTAGAGGACCATTAGAGCAATGCATATATGAAATATGAAGCTGATCCGTGAAAGAAAACAGAAATTATAAGATATTTACCTGAGCATTAAAGTTTTTGAAGCACTAAGTATATGATGTTAACCCTGGGATTGGCGGGGGCAGGACGAACGTGGATTTGGCACAGGGCGGTAGAGGACCATTAGAGCAATGCGTATATGAAATATGAAGATGATCCATGAAAGAAAACAGAAATTATAAGATATTTACCCGAGCGTTAAAGTTTTTGAAGCACTAAGTATGTGACCTTGACCTTGGGCTTGGCGGGGGCAGGACGAACGTGGATTTGGCACAGGGCGGTAGACGACCATTAGAGCAACGCGTATATGAAATATGAAGTTGATCCGTGAATGGAAATAAAAATTATAAGATATTTACCTGAGCGTTAAAGTTTTTGAAGCACCAAGTATGTGACCTTGACCCTGGGATTGGTGGGGCAGGACGAACGTGGATTTGGCACAGGGCGGTAGAGGACCATTAGAGCAATGCGTATATGAAATATGAAGATGATCCATGATCCATGAAAGAAAACAGAAAGTATAAGAATATTTACCCAAGCGTTAATGTTTTTTGAAGCACTAAGTAATGTGACCTTGACCCTGGCTTGAACGGGGGCAGAACGAACGTGGATTTGGCACAGGGCGGTAGAGGACCATTAGAGCAATGCGTAATAGCGTGTTTCGAGTTATGCTTTGGATACAAAATCAGAGCACGAAACAACAAAGGGAGATAAGTAAACAAGAATTCCGCGGAATCAGATGCCTCGCCTTCTCCCGCCTTGACCTCGAGCCTGGGCCCGAAAGCAATTTTCACTGGCCCGAACATATTATACAATTATTGACTAGTGAACCATAGAATATCAGATTATATTCTATGGCTCACTAGTCAATAATTGTTTTATTATATGATAATAGTCTGTATATAGCACTTACGACCTTATGCTACTAGACAAAAATTGAAAAAGAATTTGAAAAAAAAAATGAAAAAAAAAAATGGAAAAAAAGTTTAAAAATTAAAAATAATAATGCTTGCTACTGGAGCCCAGAATTTTTTTTAATAGTCCTATATTTATCTACATATATCTGCACAGGTCCACATAATGCCACAATATTTTCAACACAGTTTACGGAAATGTAATATAATCATTTACCTGTATAAATTACCTGTAAGTGGTCAGTTGCACATGCTAGCACATGTACAGGTGAATAGTCTGTATATAGCACTTACGACCTTCTGCTACTGGACAAAAATTGAAAAATAATTTGAAAAAAAAATGAAAAAAAAAAATGGAAAAAAAAAAAGTTTAAAAATAATAATGCTTGCTACTGGAGCCCAGATTTTTTTTTCCAGTCAAATTGAAAAATAATTTAAAAAAAAAAATGAAAAAAAAAAAAATAAAAAAAAAAAAAAAAAAAAAAATGACAAAAAAAAGTTTAAAAATAATAATGCATTGCTAGTCCTATATTTATCTACATATATCTGCAGAGGTCCACATAATGCCACAATATTTTCAACACAGTACCCAATGTAGTGATTTACCTGTATAAATTACCTGGTCAGCAGTGGTCAAGCAGTGGTCAAGCAGTGGACATCTGCACATGCTAGCCCATGCTTAGCACATGGTTCTCCCAGTTTCTATTGTTCTCTCTACAGGTAAGGTGTACAGAGCACACGAGAAAAGGTTATACAGAGCAGACGAAAAAACAGGTCTTCATGCATTATTGTCCAGTTTGTAGAGTGCGCAAAACAAAAAAGGGAGATAACTGAAAAATTAGCTACGCAAGAGTTGTCATTCTTGTGCGCAACACACCTCCGGGTCGTGGTCTATGCATGTGTGAAGTTTCATGAAAATATTCCAAATGGGTGGTCGAGTTATGCTCCGGACAGGAAATCAGTGAGCGAAAACAAAAAAGGGAGATAACTCAAAAATTAGCTATGCAAGAGTTGTCATTCTTGTGCACGACACACCTTCGGTTTGTGGTCTAATTGAATGTGTTAAGTTTCATAAAAATATTCCAAAGGGTGGTCGAGTTATGGTCAATCAGTGCGCGAAACAAAAAAGGGAGATAACTAAAAAATTAGCTATGCAAGAGTTGTCATTCTTGTGCGCGACACACCTTTGGGTCGTGGTCTATGCATGTGTGAAGTTTCATGAAAATATTCGAAAGGGTGGTGGAGTTATGCTCCGGACACGAAATCAGTGCGAGAAACAAAAAAGGGAGATAACTCAAAAATTAGCTATGCAAGAGTTGTCATTCTTGTGCGCGACACACCTTCGGGTCGTGGTCTATGCATGTGTGAAGTTTCATGAAAATATTCCAAAGGGTGTTCGAGTTATGCTCCAGACAAGAAGTGTCTACTGCGGACGCGGACCGCGGACGCGGCGCGCTGTCAAATCCATAGTATCCCCTGACGGTAGTCCGGGGGATACAATTATGGCGGATATGACCTTCCATAATATTTAGCAACAAAAGCGCAGATTTTTCCGCAGGCTTCACAACTGGGGCCCCATATGAGATGTGGTTACACAACAGCTCCAGATTAGTGCTAGAAGGAGCTTTTCATTTCAGTGTTTCAATCTGCCGCTCATAACAGAGTAATCCTGTCTGGACATATATTTTACTTGGAAATGACATATAATGTCCCAATTTGTAAATCTATAGTTTCTTTGAAATGTCACTTACAGGAATTTTAATTTTCAAATTGCAGATATAATGACATGGCTGTGCTATAACATCTATACACAACAATCTTAATAGGTTATCATACGAGACGACACGCCATGTGATTTTGTACCTTCGGACATATGTGTAATTTCATTAAATACATTTACAAAATTCACAATATTTTTCATAAATAAAGTCAATTATATTCCGCATGTAATCTGAAAATTTTGTGAACTTTTGACTTTATTTATGAAAAATATTGTAAATTTTGTAAACATATTTAATGATGCCATTCCTAAGGTACAAAATCATATGGCATGTCTCATATGTGAAAGATCACAAGTAACTTCTCGTACAGCAACACCTGGGGCCTATTTCACCAACATTGCAAAGTATACTTTCCTAGCAAAGTATACTTTGGGGGAGAAATTTTCAATTTTAGGATAAATTTATTAATTTTTATTATACTGAATTTATTACATTATCACAGCCATTTTGTCTGTGATAATGTAATAAATTCAGTATAATAATTCTGCATAGTTTTAATCATCAAATATATGCAATTGTTAGTTCTGTATGAAATAATGCATTTCGGAAAAATCAATGATTACTCCCTCAAAGTATACTTTGCTAGATAAGTATACTTTGCAATTTTGATGAAATCGGCTACTGGGGCATTTTTGGTTTTACGTCGCGTTGCTTAGTTTCTCCTTGTTGTTTTCACTGAAAAACTACGCAATGTGCGATATTTCATAAAAATATTAATAACAAAATTCACGATAATTTTCTCTAGATGACATCGAATGGTGACGAAATGTTCAGAGCAAATGCGGAATGTCAACTTTCGATGTCATTTACAGACAATATCACAGTTTCTGTAAATACTTTTCATGAACTAGATGGCCGAGGCATTGATAGTATGCTGAAAAACATTAACCCACACGCACATACGTACGTACGTACGTACGTACACCAATGTGCCGACCAAAATTGCACATCTTCAAAATTACATGGCTTGTTTCAAATAACGCAGACAATGACCTGGAAATAGTTATAAGCCTTTTAAGGGAAGCAAGTACTTTGTGATTTTCCATTTTCAGTAACCTATCTACTGGTCAAAAGTTCAGATCTATATAATTATACCCCTTCCACTTATACATGATTACTGGCAGCTAAGCATCTGGGGAACGTTTCACTAAACTTCGCACGACTAAAATGTTCTTAAGTGCAAAATTATGATAGTCTGTAAATTTCACATTTAAAATGATCGTAGCTGTTGACAGCACCTAAATACCCAGAGCTCCAGATAAGCTGCGTATTTGCGTAAATACCCAATTAACAAGAGCTGTAGGAGAACAGCATAGCTCGACTACGAGGGTTGTCGATGTACACATAGCTTGACAAACAAGGTGGCCGCGGCCTGCATAAAAACCTTAACCAAGGTTGACTAAAAACCTTAACCAAGGGAAATTAAGTAAGTAATTCAAGGTTAAATGTAGGTCAATGTGGCCGCGGCCTGCATAAAAACCTTAACCAAGGTTGACTAAAAACCTTAACGAAGGGAAATTAAGTAAGTAATTCAAGGTTAAATGTAGGCCAATGTCAGATATAGGTCAGGGGTTATTGATGTACATCACTAGGAGATGAAGTTTTCCAAGTATGGTTGCTATAGGCCCAGGAATATTCCATATACAAGCTTGACTAAAAACCTTAACCAAGGGGAAATAAGAAAGTAATCCAAGGATAAAAGTAGATCAAGGTCAAATATAGGTCAGGGATTATTGATGTACATCACTAGGAGATGAAGTTGTCCAAGTATGGTTGGTGTAGGGCCAGGAGTATTGCATCTACAAGCTTGACTAAAAACCTTAACCAAGGAGAATTAAGTAAGTAATTCAAGAGGAAATGTAGGTCAAGGTCAAATATAGATCAGGGGTTATTGATGTACATCGCTATGAGAAAAGGTTGTCCAAGTATGGTGTTAGTATGCACAATAGTATTCCATGTACAAGCTTGACTAAAAACCTTAACCAAGGGGAATTAAGTAAGTAATTCAAAGTTAAATGTAGGTCAAGGACAAATATAGGTCAGTGGTTGTTGATGTACATCACTAGGAGATGAAGTTGTCCAAGTATGGTGGGTGTAGGGCGGGCCAGGAATATTCCATATACAAGCTAGACTAAAAACCTTAAACAAGGGGAATTAACTAAGTAATTGAAGAGGAAATGTAGGTCAATGTCAAATATAGATCAGGGGTTATTGATGTACACCCTATGAGAAAAGGTTGTCAAAGTATGGTGTCTGTATGCACACTAGTATTCCATGTACAAGCTTGACTAAAAACCTTAACCAAGGTTGACTAAAAACCTTAACCAAGGGGAATTAACTATGTAATTCAAGGTTAAATGTAGGTCAAGGTCAAATATAGGTCAGGGGTTGTTGATGTACATCACTAGGAGATGAAGTTGTCCAAGTATGGTGGGTGTAGGGCCAGGAGTATTCCATATACAAGCTTGACTAAAAACGTTAACCAAGGGGAATTAACTAAGTAATTCAAGAGGAAATGTAGGTCAAGGTCAAATATAGATCAGGGGTTATTGATGTACATCCCTATGAGATGAAGTTGCACACTAGTATTCCATGTACAAGCTTGAGTAAAAACCTTAACCAAGGTTGACTAAAAACCTTAACCAAGGGGAATTAACTAAGTAATTCAAGAGGAAATGTAGGTCAAGGTCAAATATAGATCAGGGGTTATTGATGTACATCACTAGGAGATGAAGTTGTGCAAGTATGGTGGGTGTAGGGCCAGTAGTATTCCATATACAAGGTTGACTAAAAACCTTAACCAAGGCGTGACGCCGACGCCGGGGTGATAACATAAGCTCTACTTATTCTTCGAATAGTCGAGCTAAAAACCCAAGTAAAATTGCCGAAAACCCCAATTGAAATCCGAAGTAGCGAGTATCGAAAAAATTTATGGACATTTATCATGCTGCAGACCATAAATATAGCATATTTTTCTTATTTTCCATGAAAACACATCTTGATATTTCATTAGAATTATACACAATTCTAATGAAATGCCAAGATATGTTTTCATTTCGAAGCAAACTAATTCAATAATTGCTGTCTGTTGATGTGTAAACAGTAGTGTGATTTTATTTTACCCAATTAAAATTTTGAAATACCCAATTGCTTCAGAAATGATGGGGACTAATTCCTTATCTGGAGCCCTGATACCATTAAATAAATAAATAACTCGGCGACTACACTGGTTGAAAACATTGTAACGTACTTGTGTCCTGCTCGCTAAGACATCCGGCAATGTACATGCGTATCTATGTATCAGGCAGTAGAAAAGTAGTAAAATATAAAAAGATAACAAAATATAAACACAACAAAAGGGTAGCTAAAATGCAAATGTGACAAAACTTCTGATACGTATATTATACAAACTACTACCCTGAAGCACTTTGAGACACAGTCTTCACGTTTGTGACATGGCACATGATAACACTTGATGACAAAATGGGCTTACTGATTAGTGTAGCTAGACTTTGTTGATGGTTAAAGTTTGTTTGACGTCATCAATCTCTAAAATGCTGTCAATAATGGCATGCTATTGACTGGCAACATCGCTGTTCTATGAATTACGACACACTGGCGTAAAACAAGATGATTCTTAATTTTATACTTGGTTATTTAGATTTTTGAAATTGTCGCAAAATGCGATGTAAATATATGCAATATAACGTTGGACTGTTGCGTTTAGTGTGGTTAGCCAAACATTTGGTCTGTTTTATAGTTTGTGAGACTCCACACACTTTAAGCAGAATAAATATTTAGCATACCACAGTAAACACAACAGACCATCATGTTTGTTTTCCTTAAATATATGCCAGACTGGTTTCTACTGTGGTATACCGTTTTGGTCACGCATATTTTTCATTGCCCATGCCATCCAGTCAAGTTGTTTAACCATTCGATCGAGGCCAGAAGCCATGTGACTGTTCTGTGCCTCCCCTTTGTCATCCAGGCTTTTGTGCACCTCAGGGATGGAGAATATGTTGGACACGCTGAGACAACCAAGTTCTCCGGTCAACGCCCGCAGCGGCATGGTACATCGCACCCCTCCATATATACCTGACAATATAGACAAATGCATGCAGCAGTAGCCGATTTCACCAACATTGCAAAATATACTTATCTGACAAAGTATACTTTGAGGGAGAAATTTTCAATTCAAGGATAAATTTATTAATTTTTATTATACTGAATTTATTACACTATCACAATGGCTGTGATAAATTCAGTATAATAATTCTGCATACTTTTAATCATCAAATATATGCAGTCGTTAGTTCTATACGACATAATGCATTTCGGGAAAAATAAATGTTTACTCCCTCATACTATACTTTGCTAGATAAGTATACTTTGCAATTTTGATGAAATCAGTTACAAGGAAGGCTTGGAAACCTGTAGGAAACTGAGGCTCAAAGAGGAATTTCTGGGCAATACAGAGAATACCAGGCAAGTCTTTTGTTCTTAGTCCTTTGTTATCACGTTTATCAGGCAAGGTTACGAAACGCACGGAAATTCCGAGGCTCACAGAGGAATTCCAAGGCAATACATGTATAGAGAATACAGACAATTGTCTTTTGTTATCAAGCATATCAGTACCCATTTCACCAACATTGCAAAGTATACTTTAATATCTAGCAAAGTATACTTTGAGGGAGTAATCATTTATTTGATGGCTGTGATAATGTAATAAATTCAGTATAATAAAAATTAATAAATTCATCCTTAAATTGAAAATTAAGTGTACTTAGCAAGAAAAGTATACCTTGCAATTATGGTGAAATCGGCTACTGGCTCACCTCCGAATTACTAGTTTCCAAGCCAAGTCTGACAAACTGATATACAGACAATACCAGACTTGTGTCTTTCAGTGTCAAGTCTATCAAACAAGGCTAGGAAGTGTGTAGCAATTTTGAGGCTCACCAAGGAATTCCTACACGTTTCCTAGCCGAGTCGGTCTAATTGAGACAGCCAAGTTCTCCAGTCATCGCCAGTAGATTCATGGCATATCACATATCTCCATAGATCTACCGGCAAGGCTGCAAATATTATTTATATTATTTAGCATAATGATTAATCTCCATGCATTGTAAATATAATGACACACTATTGACCGGCAGCGTCGCTGATTATTGACTTGCGACAGTGATATGAAACAAGAGGGTTCTTAATTTTAACTCCATGTTTGGTTATTTACCATTACAGTTCTGAAAATATCAGAAAATGCAATGTAAATAAAGTAATAAAGCCATGGGCTGTTGTGCTTACTGTGAGTGGCAAAACAATTGGTCTGTTTGATCTCAACAGATCAAATGTAGTAGTATATAGGGAGTCAAAATGATACCACCTACGGTGGCATCATTTCCACTCCCATATACTACTCCCACCACCCCCTAAAAATCAAAAATTGGTTAACGAGGAAATTGTCTCCCACCACCCCGAAAAATCCAAAATTGGTGTCATAAATACATCATGTTGTTTTCACGTCCAATTGAACAGATAAAACGATAGTCTTAAAAAGGATTTATTTTTGTCTCGTTGTCATAAATACATCATGTATTTTTCACGTCCAATTGAACATATAAATCCCATAGGTTATAATAAAATATTATAACAAAATGGATAATAAAATACACAACGAATTGGAATTTTGTAATGACTTTTATGGAGAATTTTACGCTGTTTCTACAGTATTAAAACACGGTAAAATGACAATACTATGTTGTATCGAATACATGAAATATCAGCGTAATTTATTATGCTGCGATAAAAACGTTGCATTTACAATATTAAACCGGCAATTATGTCGCCGGTATAAGGATCAAATTTGTGTAATGAAGCGACTAAATAGGATCAATTGGATCGGAGAAACACTACCAAAATATTATCAAACTACTTTTATTTTATAAAACAGTTTAAAATCAAAGATCGTTGACGGATATGCGTTTTTATCTACGATAACACTTTTAACGAAGAAACTTGGAAAATAAAATTATTAGAAGGAAATTGGAAATTATTGAACAGTTAAAAAAAAACAAACAATTAGAGAAATGGATATTGAACAGAAAAAAAAACAACTATTAAGAGAAAAATGGATAATACAATACAATTGGAATTGAAAGTTTTTAATAACTGTGTTGAAGAAATTTATGAAGAATACGGGGGTTATAGTCCTATATATAAATTCTATAAAATGAGAACACTAGGCGATATCGAATACATGAAATACCAGCGTAATTTATTACGCTCCGATAAAAACGTTGCATTTACAATATTATACCGGCAATTATGTCAACTATACAAGAGGCAAATACAAACATTAAGACGGATAATGCGTATCGGATATGAAACTAAGGTGTATTATATAAAATTGTTAAAACCCAACGATTCGTTTACGAATATACATTTCTACGACATCGCTTATAAAGAAATTGAAAAAAATTATTATTGAACAACAATGTTGATGCTAAGACAAATAACATCTCCCTGAAACCGCGTGTCCATTTATCCCCATGAACCTGCTAAGGTCAAAGATCGTGTCATGACAGCCGGAGTTGTCTGCCCATTTCAAGCGGTCGGACTCCGAACGCCGTTGTCATGCAGTTGTTTACCATAGCGACCACATTTGTAGGGATAGAAATAAATAAATAAAAAATGTTTAGCTCCAACCGCGGCGCGAACCCACGACCCTCGTCTCTATAGAGTGTCGCCTTAACCCACACGACCATGTAGGCTGTTATGATAAACATTACCTAGTGTTGTACAATTATCAATTACGACAATGTTTCAATTACACGGGTTATGAACCATGCGTTAAATTGATAGCCAAGTAAACAGAGCCGATGTATCAATTACACAGACGGTGTGTACAGTGTAATCCTCGACTGAATTTGTAATTCTCAGTGAAAAACACATGTTGTATAGGTATGTAAATTTGTTTACTGCACCAATATTAAATAATTTTTTTTTTTTAATTATTTTATAATGGTGCTGTAACATTTCCTCCGACTTTATTTCCAAGTTTTACCCTAAATTTATCCCAATCAGTACACTCAATTTTGGGCATGGTGGCGCGCGCCTTGATCCTTATATCATTTTTTAATTCTTCATATCTCCCCATTTCTTCCACCACGGATTCAAACTCTAAATTTGATATTTTCTTATCGGCCAACGCTTTGGACACCATAACGTCGATGCTATTTTTCTTAGACCTAGCGAGAACGGATATTCTATCAAGTTTTCTACTTTTTTTCTCGAGTTTTCCACCGCCGCCCTAATTACCATACAAAGTATTCCAGATAAAAAACGGTAATTCCACTCAAAACCCCTGCAAGTGGAATCCCATTACCAATTGTAGATAGCGTTTGCAGCAGTCCCGCCTCCACACAACACAGAAACACTTGCCAGAACCGTACTAGATGCTTCGGCTATGTTTTGCCGCGCGCTTATATTTTTTAGCGTGTCTTTTTCTATTTGCACATTCTCTAACTAAAATATCCTGCATAGCGACGATATTATTCAACCTAAAATCTGAACTTCTTTCGTTAATTGGATATAGTGTTGGTGGAGTGGTATTGAGAGTTGGATACAGTGTTGGTGGAGTGGTATTGAGAGTTGGATATGGTGATTCGTTCATATTTAAATTTTACAAATTTAGTTCAATATATTAGTATTTACACAATAAGTTCAATTAACAATGAGACAATAGTGGAAGAACTCTCTGAGTCACCGATTTTCGTAACAAAGTTAATAACACTACTTTGGGAAAGTCTAATTCGATCATTACCGGCGAACGAAACAATCGTCGAACTATCTCCAGAGATTTTAGTGACTCCAACCCCCCGTTCTTCCCCATCTACTACAATATTTATCGCGACCGCGCCCACAGGTTTACCATTAGCATTAACCGAGCAGACCGCCATTTGGATAACTTCACCTGCAGCTGTCATAGTGTATCCCCCATATTTATTACTCGCTTTGGCACCGAACGAATATTCATAGTGCCCCTCAACCAATGGGCCCCGCTTCTCAGCCCAAACTGTTATGACACGTTTTTGGTGTTTTCATTGTTTTCACTATTCCGGCAAGCGCCCATGTTTGCGTTATAATGCCTCAGTACGAATCTCATAAGAGGCCTCCTCAAGAGCTTTGGTCGCGGCTATACGATCATGTTTCAGTTTATCGGAAACAAACTTCGGTTATTTTTCCATCTAGTTCGGTAAGTGCCGCTTCTCTGCTGAGAGAGTCCTCTAAGCGCAACGCATCATAAGCCTCCGTAATGGTCGCCTGGTGGCCTTCTAAGGCTTTATCAATACCCGACCGGGTCTCTTTTTGAAATTCGGTTATTTTTCCATCTAGTTCAGCAACCGCCGCTTCTCTGATGAGAGAGTCCTCTGAGCGCAACACCTCATAAGCCTTCGCAAGGGCTGCCTTGTGGTCTTCTCGGGCTTTCTCAACACCCGACCGGGCCTCTTTTCGAAATTTGGTTATTTTCCCATCTAGTTCAGTAAGTGTCGCTTCTCTGTTGATAGATCCTCCTAAGAGCAACACCCTATAGCTTCCGTAAATATCCGCCTGGTGGTCTTCTTCGGGACTTTTTCTCAATACCCGTTCGGACTCCATCAAGATCAAACCGGGTCTCTTTTTGAAATTCGGTTATTTTTTCGTATATGTCAGTAAGTGCCGCTTCTCTGTTGAGAGAGTCCTCTGAGCGTAACGCCCCATAAGCCTCCGCAATGGCCTCTTTGTGGTCTTCTCGGACCCCCTCAACCCCCAGACCTGGTCTCTTTCAGAAATTCGGCTATTTTACCGTCTAGTTCGGTAAGTGTCGCTTCTTTACTATGAGAGTTCTCTAAGCGCAACGCATCATAAGCCTCCGCAATGGCCTCCTCAAGGTTCGACTGGTGGTCTCTCTGAACTTTATTAAATACCCGGTCTCTTTTCCGAAATTTGGTTATTTTTTATCTAGTTTCAGTAAGTGCCGCTTCTCTGATGAGAGAGTCTTCTGAGCGCAACACCTTTATAAGCCTTCGTAAGGTCCGCCTGGTGGTCTTCTCATGCTTTCTCAATACCGACGTGGCCTCTTTTTGAAAATCGATTATTTTCCCGTCTAATTCAGCAAGTGTAGCTTCTTTGCTGAGAGAGTCTTCTAAGCGCAACGCAGCATAAACCTCCGTAATGTCAACCTGGCGGTCTTCTCGGGCTTTATCATCACAACCGGGCCTCTTTTCTAAATTTGGTTATTTTTTACCTAGTTCGTTTAGTTCCGTATGCGTTTCTTCACGACTTTTGTGTATTCACAGCCAGGGCATATTCTCTAAGTTGTGATAGTAGACTTTTGTGAATCTCGTCCGTGGCCCTCGATATAGTTCTATTGATCAAGGCCTTTGTTTTTTGGGTAGTTAAAAAGTCGCCCTCTGTCGGGATGAATCCCCCTTCTGCCGGTTCCAAATTATTTGAATTTGTCACCCAATCGGAAGAACTACCTGGTCCGTATATACTCATAATGTTGATAATATATATTACGAACATGCGTTTAATTCTAAATAATTTTCTTAATTTTTTCAATTAATTTGAAATTTCTAGGACGACCGAAATCGGGTAATCGTTCTTCAACTCTCTCCATTTATCATCAAGAATATAAATCTTCAACTCGTGGATGTGTCCCGATTCCAAAACTTTCATCTCGGGGTGTGGGAAGTCTAAGGTCACAGTCTCGCCATAGAAACAGTCGCTGGCGGGCACAGTTTTCAGTAATGTGCTGGGGGATCCGTCTACCGTGTTGTACGATGTGTTCACCCGATCAAGGTGCACCCCGAGAGTTTTTTTTCGTGAAGGCGAAGTTTACTGGGGTATCGCCGCGGTGATCACCCACGGGAAAGAGAAAGGTCCCCGGACCCGTTGCGATCGCCCTTCATCCTCGTTGTAATGGGGTTCATTCATATTTAAATCCTAACATTGAGGCCAACCCCGGAGTGATCTCTAATTTTTTATCAACGTCCAATGTCGCAATCCCCGTGGCTTTTGAGATTCCGAGAGTGCAAATACCAGGCATATTCCTTGCGATTAAAGCTTGGACATCTCCGAAACCCCAAAGGCCAGGAAGTAATGCGACAGCTGATTCCTGAATGCGTCTCTCTACTTCTGCAGGACTATCGGCGGTCTCTAGATCTATATCATATCCGGAATAGATAGCCTCTATCCGTTCTATTCCGTTGATATCCTTGTACCTTTCAAGGTTTTTCCACCCAACCGTGAACGTGATTGATCTAAGGCCTACCCGCGTTTTCCGCAGCAGTTGTCTATTAATTTTTGAAGTTCACAACTCTCTTTTTGAACATTAGTTATAGTAGCAAACATAATAATATCTTTCAATGGATACCAAAGCATTTAGCTTTAACTCTAATGTAAAGTACGCGTCGGAGGTAAATACACACAAAAAGACGTTGTTAACCCCCTTGTACACCCAACCGTAACGGTTAGACCGGACAGCGGCTTTGCCACCAATTTCCCTAATATCTTTGAACAATATAGGCTGCCCAAGATTACTACGATGGAGGTGGTAAACGGGTGGAAAGCAACACCGATGCAGTTTTGGCAGAACCAAATAAATTTCGCTGTATGGTGCGCAACAGCCGGGTGTGGAGTTTCATATAAAGACCATCTGACATCCAAGAATGTCATGCTCCGAAGTGTCTACAACTTTCACGTGTATTATACATATTAGGAGGATTCTCAAAGAACTAGGTATTTCACTACCTCAAGACGACGCCTGGGATCCCATTTCCAACGCATACGACCGTATGGCCTTTGAAAGACTGTAACGAATTTAACGTTTCAAAAGACGCGGACTGGAGACAGAAAGCATTTCCTACCAGCACCGGCCTCGGGAACGTTCTCATTCACGGCCAGTCCGGGAATTGGACGCAGACTGATTTTAGACACGATCACTCCGGTGACCACATCGTCAGTCGGAACGCCGGGAATTTTGACCCCGCGACGATGACTTTCGGGCCAGAAGTGTCTGGAGGTCGGCACTGCGGCGTGTTTTCTTGTAAAATGTTACCTCCGAAACGGGCTCACGTCGATTACATACAGCAGGCTGCCGAGGTTCAGAACGCGTGGGGTACATTTATGTTAGATACGGGTCTAGGGTTCACGCAAGCCGGGGTTACTCGCGTCAACGACTCCATTCGTACGTACGTCTGGGCTATCCTCGGCGCACAGAAGCAAACTCGCAGTTCAATACTGGGCACGGGAACAGCGTTTGATGCACAAAAACAATTCTTGGCACTTGTAGAGGACGCCATCTCGGCTAGGGTGGACCTGGAGAAGGCGATTCAGAATTATCAAGACGTTTTGCAGAATGCCAGCACCCCAGTAGACTATGTATTTGGAATAGGTCTTTATATGGCGCCGAGCAATATGATACTACGAGACGACCCGGTTGACGGTTACAATAATCAGATCGTAATCGCCACCGCCAATCAAAAAATAGGCCACAACGGTAACGTGAACACGGATATCATCAAGCGCACCCCCAACATGATCGGGTTCAACAGTGGAACCGATTTCATAAAACACAAAATGGATACACCTCCCCCAATTCGTAAATTGGATACACAATCGAACCCAGTACCCCCAATTCGTAAATTGGATGCACCATTGAGTTCCATCAACAAACCAATCGCGATTGGAGAAATCAACACCCAATCGTAAACACCAATCGTAAATTGGGTGAAATTGGAAGCACAACACATGAGGAGGAGAAATTAGGGCTCGTCATCGCCCTCGTGGCGATCGGATTATTTACGCTTTGGTTGTAGGAACTCTCTGGCGAAGAATAGTAGGAGACCGGCGATTGCCACGATTAAAGCCCAGGTATTTTTGGCTAGCCATCCGGCCGTTTTTGATAATATAGATAGAAGTAAGAAACAATACTTCCGATCAGTCCAGGTAGTGCGGCAGCCACCTTTCCAGCTAATTTAGTTAGAAGATTGGCGAGGGCTTTTAGTTGTTTTTTTACCCACTCCTTGGCTCCACCGGATGGAGCGGGTGCTGGTGCTGGCGCGGGTGGTGGCGCCGCACCACCAGTGAAAGCTAGAACTATGGTTGATATAGTCATGCCGACAGCTGCGAGGATGCTTGCTATCGTGACACCCTGCTCTCTGAACAGAGTGCGAAGACGCTCACCGAGTGTCGTGTCCTCGTGCAGAACCCTTGATATTGTTTCGCGGATCCGACTTATTTGTGTGCGGAGAGCCTCACGGTTAGCCGAGGCGGCCTCCAAGCGAGCTTCTCTTTCATCCCGCAGACCGCAGCCGTTCGGCGATCCGCTCGGTAGATTCTCTATCGTCACCGGCTTCCTCCAGTTTTCTTTCTTCTAGCGATATGTTCATCCAGCGCCGTGAGTTTGGAGAGGTTAAGGACCAGTTCGCCCCGGACCGTTTGTAGAGCCTTATCGAGTCCACGGAGTTCTCGAAGAGGTAACGGTGGGTCATCGTTGAGTATTTTCCCCAATTGTGATTGCACGCTGAACGTGGTCTCCATCGTGTTAATAGCGTCGGTGGCTATTTGAGGGACCTCGCTGAGCTCGACCGTTTCTATCGCGGTGGCCGTCTTCGCCATAGTTTCGTCGGTAGACTGTAGGGCCTCTACAGCGCGGGCCGATATAATTGTTTTACCCCTCTTCCAATCCGTGAATCCTAGTTCGTCCCTTATGAATCGGCCACCGCTCGGGTTTCCGGCAATGGTGCCCAGTGCTAGGGGTTTACCGGTCCTCGTGTTGACTATTGGGGAGATTTGATGCTGCTTTTAGTCGCAATCTACCGTTCAGATCAAATTTGAACTTGGAGTAGTCGCGACCGACAGAGGGGACCAGACCTTTTTCTGCTGCCAAAGTGTTGTAGTAGTCGTTTACAGCTCCCTCAAGTAATTCCTGACTTTGACTAGTGGTAGCGCCACCTAATCCACCCAATTGTGATTGGATTGGAACTGGAGTCTCTATGGTGGGTGTCTCGAGGGAATCCTCGAAATTATCATCATCACCATCGAGGTAATTGTCTCTGCCGATTTCATCCATTTCAACATCGTAATCAGCCATATTTATAATTTTCTTAAAATTAATTATGTATTAAAGACAAAACTATACGGGTTTAATAGTTTTAATAAAATTAATTATGTCTTCGAGTCAATACGGTCGCAAACTCAATCCATACCGCAGACTGCGTGAGCCCCTCGGGGCAAAAGGCGTGGAGACAGAGTGTCGTTATTACGAACTAACCCACCATCGACGATCGACAAGAACCAGCAGCTCTTAGTCCGCTTCCCAAACCTCGTAGCTAACGACGTCATTGTGCCGGGTGCTGTTCGCCTCGCTTTCACTATTCGCTAACGTACGACGGATCGCGGAGCCGAACCGTCGTTCAGAACCACCTGGGTCGCGCCATCGTCAAGAAGACCATGATAAAGATTTCTGGTAATGAGGTGATGTCGATCGACGACAGCGACGTCTACCATTGCTATCAGGACCTGTGGAAGACGTCACACGAGCGTGAAAACGCTGTCTATCAAGGTATTGACACCAGCAAAAATAAGAACGTAACCAAACTTAGAATCGGGGCTGCTAACAAGGTAGATAACAACGCTAGTGACAACGCGGTCGCGGGTGGCGATTACGGCAACCGCTTCTACATCCTGCTCGACTTTGAGTTGCTGGAGAGTCACATGCCTACTATCAGAGCGCTTTGGCTGACCGCCTCGAATACGAACTAACGTTCAACGACTACGGCCGAGTTATCATAGCCAAGCGACATGTTATCGACGTATACGATCGATAATGTTTCGCTGGAGTACGACATGGTCACGATGCCCGAATCGCGCGATTGATCAGAACCCAGTACGCCGGGCGCGTTGCCATACTTTACGACCGAGTTCTTCGCCATCGTAAGATGACGAAAAGACAAAGGCGACACATTGTGGAATATTAACGTCAACGTACCCTCCGCCCGCTCGATGAAAAGGTATACTGATGCTGTTCGAGGAGGCTCGGTAGCGCTCGGTGTTCGAAAAACCGACAGATTCTATAACCCCAAAATCACGAAGGTAGAGGTGACGATCGAGGGAGTCCCCAATCAACTCTACAGCGCGGGTCTTCGCGCGCACCAGCAGTGGGACGAAGTAAGAAAGCAGTTTGCTGCCGGCTCTAAGCGCTCTCCGGAGGTTGCAGCAGTTGCCAAAGACCTACATCTCTCGCCGTCTCCCTCGCAGAGTTCCTGAATACCAAATACGCGTTATGGCTAGACATGCGAGCCAGCGACGATGACCAAATACACGGCAGCGGACGCCAAGTTGAGAACGCTAGCGAGGGTGTGACGATCCAGATAACCAAAGAGGCGGACGGAGCCGGGCCATTGAACGTGTACTTATATATACAGACGCACAACTCAACATCGAAGATGGCCGATACGTCTCAGCACTCTACTGATTTAATAAAAAAATCATCTAACGTTTTATTAATTAATAATTTTGAAAAAATTAAGAAAATTAACAATCAATACCAATTCACGATTGGAGATGCTCACTCCGCCATAATATGTGGGCAGACAGGATGTGGAAAAACGGTTTTCATCCTAGACTTGCTCGAGGGCTCCTACCGCGATGCCTTTTCTCGTAATATTGTGATCCTGTGTCCCACTGTGCGGCACAACGATACTTATCAGCGGCGCCCTTGGATATGGTCCGATCCTGAGGTATACGTTATTGACCCGGGTGATAGGCTTCACGATTGGTTGCGTGGTTTTATACCAAAGATTCCAGGGTGAGCCCACCCTATATGTGATTGACGATTGCTCGGCCAAGGCGGCGATGACAAAAAGAAGGACATGCTCTCCGAGCTCGCATTTTCTGGCCGCCATGCGAGGCAAAGCGATGGATATCCACTCAAAAGTACAACGCCGTCCTCAAGGATCTGCGCGAGCAAACAAAATGGGTCGCCCTCTTTCACTGCAAGGACCGAGACTCATTCGATGACTGTCTTCGAGAGAATGACGTTATCCCAACGCGCGAGGAGCGCCTGCAGGTTCGACAGACGCTTTCCGAAACTAAGCACGCCAAGCTTCTGCTAAAGACTGATCAACCAACTGCTTATAAAGTTATCAATTAATTAATAATTTTGAAAAAATTACAAAGTAATAAGCTATTGCAACGCTTAACAATGCTTAGCAATTGCTGAACAATGCTTAGCAATTGCTGAACAATGCTGAACAAATACTGAACAATGGTTAACAATGTTAACAATTTTCTGCTCCGCTGCGAGCTTTGTTGCGAGCATAATGGTGATCATAAGTATCGGGTGGTGCGCTTGGCAATATGTTAAAGTGATGAGACTTGTTAGAATAGTTAAATTACTAATTTTGAAAAAAATGAACTGCGATGAACTTCTCGATCAGCTAATGGAAGAAACCTCAACTCCGACTGCCAACATTCTGAAAGATAATGAAACATCAACTCCGACAGAGCAATCGGGATCAACTCCAACTCCAACGGCAGTTGGTATTGGGTTGAGTGCAACGACTCCGAATGAAAATGAAAATGCGGCGCGACGCAAGCGTCTAGCTGCGCTGGTTGCTGGGGGACAATCGGAGCATTATCAAGGTAGGCGTCTCTCAGTTTGTCAGGTGGATAAGATGTCAGATGCGGAGATCGATAAAATGTATGCGCGATACGAATCCAAATTGGGAGCAGAGATGACAAAAACTCTTGGATCGGCGGCTATTCATTTGTACGCTACCGCCGTTAGTAGACTTCTCCCTATACCAAACACCGAAGGGTTGATTCACGATCTAGAGACTGACCCTTTTATAGGACACACTCTTAGAACGGCATGCTGCTCAATTTATCACAAGTTTGGAATGTACTTAGCTCCGCTGACAACCGCGTTGACCACGGGTAAACACTGTCAATTTGGACATATATGCCCACGAACTATAAGCCCTGAAAATGATGACACAAGACACACCCACGAGAGTGACGGAGTTGAACCAGATTGCTCCAACACAATCGAACCAGATTGTTACTCCGCCACTGGATGACATACCGCATATAAAAAATCCCAAAATAAAAAGACAGCCAGCTCGGGCGGGTGGCGGCTGCCACCCCCCGAAAAGTTAAACAAGATAAAAAAATACTCGCCGAGCTTCGAGAGGCTAAACTCCAATCGAGATTGGGGTTGCTTGCAATCGGGGACGGAGACAGCAATACATCTGAAGACAGAGCAATCGGGTTCAACTTCCAATCCCGAGTGCAACAACACAAATTCAAGAATTATTAAGAAGCACACAACCCAAATTCTTTGAATTTGTCACCCAATACCAACTCCCGTTGGAGTTGGACTGAACCCCAATTCACGAATTGGAGTTGGTTTGTTGGTGGTAGTCTGGCAGTTGTTGGTGCCCTGTGCGTGTGGAAATACCCGAAAAAACAACCAGCCAGTGTTCAGAAGAAAGTTACGAAACACCAATCATCAACAATGTTGAATTTGGATGCGCCCCATTTAAACATTGATCGCGACCCTTTGTTTTTTTTTTTTTATATGCAATAATTATAACAATGGCTGAACAAGATGGTAAAATGTAGTGAATGCGCTTTATCACGCCGTGGTGATATCGGGTTTCAGATCGGGTATGCTCGACTATCAAAGATGGCCCTAGGAGGAACCACTCCCAAATTGGACTTTACTGTGAGAGACGTAGGGCTCGCGACCTTAGATGTAGCGGCCGCAGTTTGGACCCGAGATTATCTAGTTAAAGCTGGAATTCTACCGTTAAGTATATGGAAATAAATGGCTTCAATCGCAGTAATAGTAGGTGGTGCGCTTGTAAAAAAAAAAACGCATTGGCGTTCAGCGGTTAGGGTAGCAACTTTATATTCTCTAAAATGAAAAGCTCGAACGTGGGGATGAGGAGCGTAAGCGTCATGATTTAGCTGTAGAACAATCTCTAGCGCAAAGGAAGCGTGGTCGAAAAAACGAACCGCCCATCTGGACTGGGTCAATGAAGAGCTTTCGCCGCGAAAATCACGCGCGCAAACTTTTTTCAGAACGTTGAAGAAGCCAACCGCGAGTACGCGCTGGCATATCCGCACACAAAAGTCCTCGATCCAATGGATCCCGAGCCCCAACTTTCAGATTTCTATGTACCGTCAGAGGCCCAAAAGGACCGCTGAGATCGTGTTCATCGTCGTGGGAATGGGTGTGGTTGTGGGTCGTCGCTATTATATCAATCGGAGATTTTAAATTAATTAATTAAAAACATTTTTTTTTATAATAAATATATATATATGAACGAATGTTAGTTGACGAAAACTTTATGACGCTTATGATCGATGTAGGCTACACTGCCAAAAAAACATCGTTTACCTGGTGCAAAGAGTATGATTCGTCTGGCCCGAGATTGTCTCGAGACGTTGGCGTTGCGAGGAACGAAAAAGAGGCCACCCTTTTCGCAAAGCGGATGTTAGATTCCTCCATCAACTCCCAATCGAGATTGGATGAATTAGTTCCCCTCTCTTTGTTCCAACCCAAGCGCGATTGGGGCTGCAGCGAAACTTCCAACAAAGGTTTATTATTAACAACGCAGTTACCGGACGAAACTGGCGAGGGCATGTTGGAGATTGTCCGATATATTAGAATAACTTCCCGCATACGATGAACACGCGCCAAACTTGATACCAAACTAACGCGCAAGCTGTCGAATACATACTATAGCCCACGCGGCTACTGGAAGGGACTCGCGGCCATCAAGAACCTCGCGGCGGCGACCAAGGTTTCAGAAAACGCTGTCAAGGAATGGCTCAAGAAGCAGGCCATCTGGCAGATCTATTTACCCGCGTCACAATATTCCGCGCTTCCGAAATTCGACGTGACCCGGTGCCGAACCAAGTTCACCTCAAGCGGAATGTCCTGTTTCTACCTCACGATCGCGTCTGTCGCAAGACGTACAAGTACGCACTGACAATCGTTGACGTAGCGAGTCGTTATAAGGGGGCGGGGGGTGGGGGCTGAGCCGTTGGACCACTAAAGAGTCTAAGGAAGTGGCCGAGGCTCTTTCCCGAATATATAAGAGGAGTCCTCTCAAATGGCCGAATCTTCTCCAGGTCGATCCCGGCCGCGAGTTTCATGGGCGCGGTCTCTCATCTATTGTCTAAGCATAAAGTTTCTATCAGACGCGGCGCGTCAACATCCACCGGGACCAGGGGATCCGTGGAACGCTTACAATCGAACCCTGGCTGAGAGACTGTTCGGACACCAATACGCCAAAGAACTTGTAGACCCCCACCATTCACACGATCGACCGAGTGGGTGGCCAGACTGCCCGCCGTGGTCTCCGCACTGAACGAAGAGATGACCAGATTGATAGGTAAGGAAGCCTGTAGATGCTATCAAGTTTTAAAAAAGGGGTGACGAGCAAGCCCTCTGCCGATCTCACGCAGGGCGACCCGTTGGTTTTAGAGGAGCAACGGCTTCCATCAGATATTGACGTCCGGTACCTCTATCAACCTGGAGAGCTCGAATGGTGGCAGCCGCCGCGCGACTGATCCAGTGTGGTCTCTCAATGTATATCATTCTAGATCGATCTATTACCAAACCCGATGAGCCGTGCTCTACTATTTGGCTGATGGGCCATCTCAAGTTGTGTTCGCGAAGAACTTTTCTTAGTGCCTTCTGACACCCTGCTACCCCGGATCGCCAGATTCTTTAGAGATGTTCGGTATGTAATTCCGTCTGGTAAACACGCGTCTTTTATCGTAGTATGCCGAGAGTCCTAATTTTTTGTTGACAGTAAAACGTTTTCATAACGCCGTCTTTCATTTTAAATCCTCTATTTTTTTGTGCTACATCTTAATGTGTTTTCCATCTTCTGTAGTTTCACTTAGTACTACGTTTATATCTATCCCAATTTAAATTGTTAGTTCTCTTGGGACATTCCTTTCGCAGAGTTTTTTTAGTTATTTTAATTTGTTCCAAATTATCTTTAGTGAAATTAATTTTTTCTACTTCTACGAAATAACACTTACTAGATAACGCTATCGCCCTATCCGCTAAATTCCATTTTGAAAAGTCCCGGGCTCTCTTTCGCTCCATTTATCCCAAGCCAACCATTTCTTTTTTTTGTTTCTTTTTCAAACTCGTCTAGTAAGTTAGGTCTAATCAATTCCTCTATCGTTTTTCCACTAACTCCTATATACATACTATCTGTATCCATCTGTATTAATTCAAAGTCTTCTTTTTCTTTTTTTACGTATTTATCTAGAAATTCGTAGTAAAATTCCAACATTCTCAATTTAGCTAGTTGATAAACCGCTATTCCACAATGGAATGGTCTCTTTACCGCACACCTGGGTTTTCTTGAAGATATTTCGTACGCATCTCCTATCTCTTCCAAATCGTCAAAGAATGCAGATCTTAATGCTTTGTCAACACAGGTTTCGTTTTGTGTATATGTCGTATTTAAATGTCTCTCCGTTGCCTCTATCATTTTTCCACAACACGAGTTTCCTAATAATTTCATTATGTCGGCTACTGGTTTCTTATTTGGTTCTACATCACCTGTTCGTCTTGCGGCTGTAACTTCTTTTGCGAACCATTCGAATGGTTTTCCGCTAATATAATCTATAACACGATGAACTCCAGTTATTTCTAGGCCGTGTTTTAAATACCATTTCAACAGTGGCGCGTACAGCAATACTTTAGTGGCGGTCATAGATCCCACCAATTTTTTTCCATCTCCTCTTGTTCGGCCAGTATCGTTTAAATATTTTAACATGTGTCTGGGAACTTCATCAACCTCTACTTCTCTGTTTATATATATTGGGGACATTTCAGAAAACTTATGTTTTAAGTTGTGTGGAACTTCTATATCCACCTCCGCAACCCAAACCAGTCTCCAGATAAAACTCTTTTACAAAACTTTTTAATAAATTTAGGGTTATGTGGGGTATCTATATGGTGTATAGTTTCTCTCCCACACGGCATCTCTTTATTTAACGTAGATAAATACGCGTTTGCATCGTACCCCAAAACAGCCTTGCAAGGTTTGTTAATTCCTGTGGAATTAGATCTAATATTTGAAACACCAGCTTCTGCATATCGTGTAAATACTATTGATGGACCGCCAACTAGAGCGTCCTTCATCATTTCGTATGTTTCTTCTTTTGGTGTATATAGAGCATCCTCCGGTATATCGTCTTTGAAGATTTTTGTTCTTTAATGGTTCCTCTCAATAAATATTGTATAGCTACTCCAGGTAGTGTTACCGCATCTTTGAAAATATCCACACCTCTGTGTTTATAAAATTCACACATTTTTTCCACCGCTTCTAGGAACGGTGCTACATCTAAAATCGTTATAATATTTCAACCAATCTCTGAAAGTTTTCATATTATTTTTCTTCGAAAATTCTGCGACATTTACTTAATTCTGTTTCATCTATTAACATTTTCCCAGATAGTTTGGAATACCAATTCTCTATATCCGGTAGTCCTGGGTAATCCAGTTTGTCTGGAGAATCGAACCACTCATAAGGAAAGAAAGAGTTTCTGTCCTTTGCATTCGTAGGCTTTTATCCAACTATCGTAACTTACACCAGGTCCTAGATAAAGTATTACATCAAGAAATCTAAATTCTGGAGTAAATAGAAATATTGTTGCGTTTGCACGTTTTCCGACCATTACTTTCTTTGTTGTTGATGCCAGTTCGCCTACTAGGTATTTCTTTATTAAGTTTATATCGTACTTACTGCTGTTAAAACCTATAACCGGTACTTGCTCTATCCACTGTTCGATCTTGGCGATTTGGTTTTTACGTAAATGTTCTGTATTAAACCTATATCTGACCACACTTCTTCTCTTATCAGTTTTTCCCTGACTTTCAAATCTTCTACGAATTTTTTCTATAAGTTTTGCGGGATCTTTATCACAAATATGAGTTACTGTTCCTGATAAATTATCTCCTATACTAACGCTTACCGGAACGTGCTCAGCTTCGTACTCTAAACTATTACCGGTAGTTTCAACTTCTGACTGGAGATACGCCTCAAAATCGTATACTATCTGATATGGATAAAGAGTAGTGTCGCAACCGATCTTTATGTCTTTACCCGTTCTTTGAAATTCGCATTCCCACATAACTACTAGTTGAATTCTTTGCTTTTTCTAATAACTTTATCTCTTCTCATTGTGGATGCGCGTTCTTCTTTTTTATGCTTTGCATGAATCTCACACCCGTGCCAGTAACAGCCGTGATATTGATATACGGTATTGGTTTCTGGACAGTATCCATCTACCGGAGCTCCTAAAATCCATCTTTCACCTCCGTGTCCACACTGTTCGTGGTGAATGTGAATTCCCTCCCGCTTTTCCACAGAGTACATCCAATCGATCGCGCCATAACTGTTAGAACCTTTTGGGTAGAACGCTTTCTCGAACGACGAACGCGGGCGCTCTAAATAATTACCATCGCATATTACTTTTGTCTCACCTCTCATACATGTTGGTCCGTGTCTCTTCATATTACTCGCTTTCGTGAATTTCTGTTTGCAATTATTGCAGGCGTAAATTTTAGATAGGTTTTTAAGGTTTTTTATCAGAAATGCGTGATTATTAAACAGTCCTATTGTCATTGGTTTATTACCTATTTCATTATAGTGTGCTGGTACCTTTTTCAACCACCATACATTACATTCGGTGGGTTGATATACTTCTATACCGATTTTAAAAAACTCTTCAACCTTTTTCAGATCTGAAAAAGGAATTGGTGAAACCACATTACTACCGAAATATTGCTTACTAAGTTCTTCCGCTTTTTCTGTACATCTGTCAGGTCTGATCTTTTTATCAAGGTGCATAGCTAGACACCTGAACAGACAAAGATCGTCATTATACTTATCTAAAGAATACATACCTTTTCTATTCCTCAACCATTCTGGAAGTTCTCCTCCTGCTGCTTCTTTGGATTGTAGTCCCAAATCTTTTCCCCTACTACCTACCCGTATTAGCTTTACAAAAACCTCTACCCATCTTACAAACTTCCACTTTGTATTTGGTCTGTCTATTTTTCGGACATTATTCGTGTTTGCTCCTTATCTGACAGCCATTTTTTAACGGTTTTCATTGATGATAGTGGTTCGCTACCACCGAGATTTTTGTGAAATATTATAGTTTTAGGTTTTCCATTTTTAGTTTCCTCCATATGTTCTAGCTTGTAAGAATATGAATATCTCAAATAAAAATTGGTTGTTAGATACGGAGCGAGTTTATCGGACATGCGTTCAGACTCGTTAATGTTAATGTTTTTTACGAAAGGATAATGTAACTACCCGTCTTCCATTTTCTACCTTTTCCAATGTTTCATCGTGAGCCCCCAATATTTCTTCACCTTTTTCCACTATCGCGCGAACTATAGATTTTTTCTTATTATTTTGTATTGGGCGTCTCAAATTATTGGTGCTTGAAGGTAATTCTTTAGAATTAATTACACTAGCCCTTAGCTCCGCAATACTTTCTTTTTGAATTCTGTTACCAACTTCCTCCGCTAGTGAGAGGTCTTTAAATGCCCCTCTTTTATAGGCGCGGGTAAACCGCTTCATAAACGCCTCATTCTTTGTGGCATTTATCAGCTTTGTCAACCCCCTAACTCTCAACCGTGTACTATAAGTAATCCCTAGAGATTCGGCTTCTCTTCTTAAACTTTCTATTTCTGACGTTATCATATTTTCTGTAATATAACCTATGAAATTTATCTGTTCAATTGGTCTTTTCACGACCAATTGAATATAAACATATACATATACATATATAATGGAGTGTGAGACTTGTTGTAAAACGTCTACGCGTAAAGACTATCTACGAAGGCATCTAGCGAGACGTAGAAAGTTTCCTTGTGCCCCCCCACAATTTCAATGCCCCAGATGCCCTTGTAAATTCGTTAGTGCCCAAACTCTTTGTAGACATAAGCAACTACGCTGTCAGGTGGCTACAGGTGAACGTGGTAGACTAGAGCTGGTAGAATTAGTTGCTGATCTACGGAATAAATTAGCTATATCGGAGGAGGAAAAGATGGAGTTGGAATATAGACTATTGCGTGAGGACGCATTTAAATCGGAAACTTATTAGAAGAAATTAAACATAAATTTACTGTCGAAAAAACATGATGTATTTATGACAACGAGACAAAAATAAATCCTTTTTAAGACTATCGTTTTATCTGTTCAATTGGACGTGAAAACAACATGATGTATTTATGACACCAATTTTGGATTTTTCGGGGTGGTGGGAGACAATTTCCTCGTTAACCAATTTTTGATTTTTAGGGGGTGGTGGGAGTAGTATATGGGAGTGGAAATGATGCCACCGTAGGTGGTATCATTTTGACTCCCTATATACTACTAATGTTTTGAATACCACAGTAAGTACTCCTCGCAATTTTAATTCCAGACCAAATGTTTTACATACCACTGTAAATGCAACAGCCCATGAATTTATTCCTTAACCCTGACAACGCTGAATTAAATTTTGTCGTCTGCAATTTTTTTTTTATATTCCATTTTTATCAACAAAAACATAGTTTGGCAACACTTTAGTTCCCTGGATTCTAAGGGTTAACTCACATCTCATACATGATATAAGGCAGACAATCTGACACATTGGCCTAAGATATGCCATACCTGGTGATATAACACTTTTTTTTATAAAATCTGTGTATTCGGTCAATACATAGCGAGTTACTATAGGAATGAATGGCCTTTTTGTGGAATTTATCGGGGTATAAACTTGGAAAAGTCGCGGGAATACTGGACGAAGCGATAACAAATTACAATTTTCGAAAAAAATTGTAATATTTTAAGGCCTCGTCCAGTCTTCCCGCGACTTTTCCATGTTTATATCCCCGATAAATTCCACAAAAAGGCCATTCATTCCTTATAATTCCATCATTTGAAATAAATTCATCAAGAAAATGTGTTTATTTTCCCTTTTCTTAAGAATTATTTTAACTGCGCCTCAGGGTTACGGAAAGTAGTTTGGCGTGGGAGTTTACTGGGATATAAATTTTGGACAGAGACTTGCTACGGGCCAATCAAATGTTAGGGAATTGTGTAAATATGTTTGTGCTGGAATTATCTGACAATATGCCTTACTTGGGGAGTAGGTAACGAGGCCACTGGGTCGCCATGAGAAACTGCTGCCGGGGAAATGGTTCATCATGTTGCTCAGTGCCGGCGGGATCGAGTGGTTGTATTCACATGATATCAAGATAAAGCCGTCGGCGTCCTTGATTGTCTGATTGGTCTTGACAAGGAAGTCTGGCGCCTGGGATTGGTCGCTGTAGAAGTGTAGTGGCTTCGTCATCATGGGGAACACCGTCTCCACGGGATCTGCAAGTTGAAGTTTTGTCAACGTATTTGTATTTCCAAAACTGATAGACGGATGTGTGTTATCCAATTGATACTTGTACAAAATAGGACAAATTTGGAAACATTTCTATTTTTTGAAAATTAACAACAAAATGATATTACATGTATTCAATTTGTATTAAATAGAAAAACCAGATGGCCGCGGCCTGCATGTCGAGCCCGCCGAGGCATTTGGTGGTCATAGAGTGTATTTATTTGAAGTTTGATTTAAGGGTTGTGGGAGATGGTATGTAAAAGCTTTAACAAAAATGTTAATGTCATTTGATCTTGGGCATGTGGGCCGCATGGGTGGCCTATAGAATGAAAATATGGATGATAATAAAGAATTATTTGAAGTTTGAAGTAAATCAGAGTAAGTGTTGTGGAGATATAAGGTATGTAAAACCGTAAACACAAATTTCAAAGTCATTTGACCTTGACCTTGGGCATGTGGACCACATGGGCAGGCAATAGAATGAAAATATGGATGATGAAAAAGAAATATTGTAAGTTTGAAGTAAATTGAGTAACGATTGTGGAGATATGAGGTACATGTATGTAAAAACTTTAATGCAGATTTTATAATAACACAAACTTCTAAGTCATATGACCTTGACCTTGGGGCACAGGGGCCGCATGAGTGGGACACAGAATGAATATATGGATGGTGACCAATAAGCATACACAGTTTCAAGCAAATATGAAGTACGGTTACAGAGATAGTAGGTATCTGAAAACTTAAACGCAAATTTTGACAAAAATTTAACACAATTTCTAAGTCATTTGACCTTGGGCACAGCGGCCACATGAGTGGGATACAGTTTGTTGGGGTTTAACGGCCTATCAACAGCTAATGACTAATAAGCATATGAAGTTTCAAGTCAATGTGACTTAGTAGCCCAGGTGTAATGATTATAGTACTTCTAACATGTATATAGTTTATACACCAGGTGCATTTTGTTTAGAAAGGTGTTTCATATATCAGTGATTCTATATTTTATGTACATCTTGGTGCCGTTTTTCTAGTTTCGAGGTAGAACCAATAATTCATTAAACTGTGTTTATTCCATTGGATGACAGTCCAGGTGTTACATTTATAATAGTATAGCCAATTGTTCTCGTCATTTTATATATTTTATTTCCACTTCAGGGGACCAGGGGTCTCAGAAATGTCATTTCCGTTATGTAAATTTACATGACGTAAATATAGCTTTACATTTGCACTTTTTCTTTTCACGGCATAAAACATAAAACTGAAGGGGCAATCTAATTAAGACAAGTGTCAATAATATGGTAGGCTAATTGTATTAGTTTGAAACAGAGCAATTTAGTAGCAAGTCGTGGAATTTCTCATTTATGGTAAACCAACAACATGTATTTAATACGAATCAGTAAAGTTAAGCAAAACAAAATAGTTTGGCATGTAACAGAATGCCGTGTTTTACCACATGTACCAAACATCGTTATAAAGCTACATTTAATTAATAGCACAGCCTCCAAAAATATGGGCGTAACGGAAATGATTTATGTAACGGTAATGACAAAACGTAACGGTAATGACTCTCCATTTATTTAAAATACTAATACAGCATATATAGCAAACATATTAGACCTTGAGCCACCAATAACCCCCCTCCCCCCCCTGTGGGATTTTTGGTCAGTATGATTTTCGGATTCAGTAAGCTATTGTCTATCAAACCTGATTGTCTGCACCTACAAAGCCGATGGATGAACAAATGGCGGCCATTTTCCAAAACCGATCCAGTGTTCCGTCATCCAGAAATGGCGTGGATATCACAATAGAGCAAACCATCAATCGCCATGCTAAGTCACATGGAGGTATCATAGGTTTCAGCCGCAATTATGCAGCATACTACAGATGGTGTATGACGAGACATTTCCGAGCTAGCTACATGGATGCTACGCTTGAACTGGCTGATATGAACGCGCATGAACAGTCTTCACACAAGGACACACGAACTTCGGAAATATCCAGAAGTGAAACAGACGTCAAGAAAATTGCAATAGGAAATTTTATAGATCCGATTGAAGTATCAGATGAATCGCTCTATTGCTAAATCTTCAGGGGCGCCAGATCCTAAAGATGTCGTTGACGATCTGCTGTCTGCATTAAAAGACAGTAAAACAAAGGAAAAAAAAGGTTTGCGCGTTTGTTGAAAAGTCAGTCAGCTTTCATGCACCAATAAAATAGTTGCGCCTGAAAACATTTGCATCACTCGCTAAAGCTGTGAAGCTCACTGGTACGCAGAGAAAGACAGAGTTAGTAGCTGAACGAAATATATTTGGGCAGCTAATTTCATTTGCTCTCAACACAACATTGACATGGAAAATGTGCTTAGCTACCCATTGGGACCTGTGCCATGGTCGCTCGCCACTGCGGATGGCTCGCCAGCAAAGACTGATAAAGCTAAACTCATGCACCAGCTTGAAAGACAATCACATAGTGTTGATGTACCTCCGACGGGTCAAGTGAGCTATATTATTGACGGCAATGCACTGTTACACATGCAGACCGCTTTGCCAAACACATTCGCGATCTTGCAGATAACATATATCATCAGCTCCCGAAAGTTGAGCGTGTAGATTTTGTGACAGATACATACCAAGACTTGTCAATAAAAGCATCTGAGCGACTACGCAGGGGTACATCAAAGACTTACATTATAAAAGGACCTCTCACAAAAGTTCCAACGAGATTGGAAACTGTTCTTGTCAAACAATTCAAAACAAAACACAACTAATTAGATTTCTCATGTCTGAATGGATGCAAGATAAGTACGCTCCAAAGCTGATCGGCAAGACTATTCAGTTTGTAAGCGGGGAGCAATGTATGCAGCTAACTAGCACCTGATGGTAAGACTACACAAACTGTTGAGATAGAGGAGTTGCACTCATCGCAAGAGGAGGCGGATACACGGCTAATCCTACATTGTGCGTACCATGCACTGCATACCACCAGAAGAACATCACCATTAATTGTGAGATCCCCAGACACGGATGTGTTTGTTTTGATGTTGAAATTCGGACAGAAGCTGAAACAACAACTGCTGTTAGATACCGGAGTTGGAACAAGAGGCGGCTGGTTGACATACATGGTGTCATTGGAGACATAGGAACTGAACTGTGTTTGGCATTGCCTGCACTCCATGCTTTTACAGGCTGTGATAGCACAAGTGCTTTCGTTCGGCGTTGTAAAGTTACTCCTTTGAAAACACTCCAGCGGCATCCAGAGTTTATTAATTGAAGCCTTCCAGAAGTTGGGAATGTCTCAGTCAGTTGATGAAAAGCTATTTCAAACGATTGAACACTGTGTATGCTTGCTGTACAAACAAATCAGACATTACAGTTATCAACAAGCATACGGATGGAGCTATTTTCTACAAAAATGTAGCCCCAGGTCTGGCGATCTTCTTTCGACATACAATGGGGCTGACCTGAGCCTTTTACCACCATGCAGATCGTCACTGAAAATACATGTAGCAAGAGCCAACTATCAAACGCTCATTTGGAACAATGCTGACCGGCAGTGATGCAGACATACCGCCACCAGATGAACAATGGATGGGAAGTTAACAATGGCTTGTTAGAATTGCAAGTGGACAGAAGGAGATCACCTGCCAAGTGAAATGGTTAATCTGTTAATAGAGGAACAGGATGACGTACCTGATACTGATGAAACAGAAGATCCTGAATCAGAGAGCCTAACTTGATGCCATGTTTGACACTGATGACGCGTATGACTAGTCTGGATTTATCTTAGCCTACTCTCACAATTAAGAACTTCACATAACTTGCCTCATGTTGTGACGATCGCAATTTGAATATTGTAAACCATGATGTATTTTGCCTCTTGAATTGTATTTTATGTGGCTGGAACGTTTGTATAATTGTGTTTCATCTGCCTGATGCTGTGATGATTGCCTCGCCATAGATGCGATGTTTTGGACATTAACAACATGTATACTTTTTTTTTTGCAAGTTGAATGCTGTAAACCATGATATATGTTGCCTCTTGAATTGTATATATATGGATCAAGCTGTTGCCTATTGTGTTTCATCTTGCCTGATGCCTCGCTACATGTGCGATGTTTTGACTTTAACAATATTGAAAGAATATTTTGTATTGCAAGTTTGAATACTGTAAACCATGATGTATGTTGCCTCTTGAATTGTATTATATGGTGGATTAAGTTTTTTGCCTATTGTGTTTATTCTATCTTGCCTGATGCTGTTGAGGATTGCCTCGCCACAGGTGCGATGTTTTGACTTGAACAACATGTAGAATACTTTGTATTGCAAGTTGATTACTGTAAAACCATGACATGTGTTTCCTCTTGAATTGTATTATATGTGGATTACATGTTTGCCTATTGTGTTTTCATCTTGCCTGATGCTGTGAGGATTGCCCTCGCCACAGGTGCGATGTTTTGACTTGAACAATCATGTAAAGGAAATATTTTGTATTGCAAGTTGAATACTGTAAACCATGATGTATGTTGCCTCTTGAATTGTATTATATGTGGATTAAGTTTTTGCCTATTGTGTTTCATCTTGCCTGATGCTGTGAGGATTGCCTCGCCACAGGTGCGATGTTTTGACTTGAACAACATGTAGAATACTTTGTATTGCAAGTTGATTACTGTAAACCATGACATGTGTTTCCTCTTGAATTGTATTATATGTGGATTACATGTTTGCCTATTGTGTTTCATCTTGCCTGATGCTGTGAGGATTGCCTCGCCACAGGTGCGATGTTTTGACTTGAACAACATGTAGAATATTTTGTATTGCAAGTTGAATACTGTAAACCATGATGTATGTTGCCTCTTGAATTGTATTATATGTGGATTCAGTTTTTGCCTATTGTTGTCTCGCCACTATAACGAGATTATTAATGTTGTAGATCAACTACTGTTGCCGATAATGATCTAGTGCCCCGAAATGTTTGAATATTCGGATATATTTCAAAATCGGTACCGTCAATTTTTATTTGAGAAATGTCTGTACAGACGGACGAAAACACGGACTCGTAGTATATTTAGTAAGCATGGACAATAATGTTACATATTTGAGTTGTTTTCAATCCATAGTAAGCGGTTATAATGTTGTTAAATTGCATAATATTACATACCTGTTAAATTGCCATTGTATAAAATGAGTGGGTGGGGAATGGTCCAAAAATACGTTATTTTTCACTTTGTATATTTTGTGGTAGACACTAAATAGTCGACGTATATACATTGGATATGTTCAATTGGCCCTACTAGACTACATTGACATTGATAAAATGAAAAAACGCCAACTTTTCATAAAGTTATTAACATGTATATTTTACCATTGAAATTGGGTGGGTGGGGTAATACAACCTGTACAATATGACATTCTAGATTGTCAAATTTATTTCAATTGTATATTATTCTATTCCATGGTGTTCAAAATCTCGGAAAACGTACGAAAATACCATCTTATTCGAACAAAAGGATATAAGTTAGGCAATTTTTATTAAAAAATGTGATTTTTCAAGATAATAAAAATACCGAGGGTGACATACTTGAAAATGGCGCCATATGTTCATCCATCGGGTTACAGAGCGTAGACAACGGATTAACACTCATAATTGAATGTAGTTTCAGGAAATATATGTCTGCAAAAATCCCACCGGGGGGGAGGGTTTCGGTTATTGGCTCACGGGCTATATTTATACTTTGCATAATATATATAGAATATGGGGCTCCTGCAATATAATCTCAATTTTAGCTTTCTCAGACCCTGTGGTTAGAAGTTTATATATATTTTTGTACAAAAGTACCAAACTATATAGTAGTTTTGTACTTTTGTATGGAGCTCCTGCAATATAATCTCAATTTTAAACTTCTCAGCCCTTGAGACTAGGAATTTATCAAAACAATGCTTGTTGTACACAATTATATAGTTGTTTTGTATGAAAACCATAATATGCAGCAAAATATATGCACACAATAAAGTACAATTTTTTGTACCAAAGTTTGTACAAAAGTGTGTACATTTTGTGTACTAAAGTATCGTACAAGAAACATGTTACAGGAATATGGTTGGTATAAGGGCAACAGATAGGACGAACAAGAATTTCATTTTTTTTTTCTTTGTCTCTATATATATGTTATTTTTCTCAATCGCCTTGTTTCAATTCTGTAATCTCGTTTGATTTTATAATATCTATTTAAGGTCCAAATTCTATTTGCACCACATTTAGGTATCACTGTGCTAAATATAGTACACATCGGCCAGGGGGTATGCTTTAGTAGTCCGGTATAAAAAAATAGTGCAGACGTTTTGAGGCCACAGACCCAGTTTGCTTGTAAATCCTGATCCATTACAGCCCAATTTTACTTGAGAAACATGTTGGGGTGTTTTTAACACCAGTTTCCAGCATATTTCTAGCATTTAAAAGAAATTACTGAGCCTGCTTGTCACGTGATGTGAACACTACGTCACATGACACTTTGATGGTATTGTTTAATTAGTGAAAATCCGGTGCAGACAGGTTGCAGGTTATGAAAAGGTAGGTTCCACAGCATCCATACGAATAGTGAAAGTGTGAGAGAATGGCCATATTTGGAGGAATCGGTTAAGTTGTATAGTAAAACTAATTGGTGGTTGCTAGCCTTATTATAAGCATTTCCGGGTCATCGGTGGATGTCGTCTGCTTTCTTTGAAAACAACTCTAAACGGTTTTAATCATGGCTACAGCAAGTTTTATTAAGAGAACAAAGGACAGAATTGCTGGAAAATCAGTTTTATTTAATGAAAATGGTTGCATCAAGTGGGTCGGGATAACCACAGGTGTACGAGTCAAATATGGAAAAATTAAAGTTAAATTTCCAAATGATGCAAGAATAAAATACTATTATACACATAGAGTAGCATTCATGTTACACCATAATGTGTTTGAAATACCCAGGCACCTTGAAATATCACATTTATGTGGTTGTTCCCTGTGTGTTAACCCGGCCCACCTGAGTGCTGAGTCAACAATTATAAATAATTCTCGAAAGAATTGCCATAGCGAAAAGCGCTGTCTGAGCCATGCTAGCGACGGCGTCACATACCACCCTGTATCTGCTAATAGTTCCTGTTTTATTAATTACGGTAAATTAACTGTATACCTATCTACATTATGTACATGTCTACATACTAATTACACATATTTGAGATGCATCAGGGAGCCAGATGAGCCTGTTACTGACTAGTTCGGCCATATTAAAGTGGCGCGTCGCTTTAATTGGCACTGTGTATTTGATTACTAACCGGTATCAAGTGTATAGCTCCCCAACAGGTAGCAACGTTTTTCTAAACATTATTTATTGACTCGGTTGATACTTGCAAACATTATAGACCAAATTTGGCTGTGCGATCAGGGTCTACGCCAGTACTTCTTGGCTACAAAATTTCAAAATTTTAAATTTAGCAGAAATTATATCATACCGCTGCAAGCTGTTTTCTGCTACTGTGTATTAATTGTAATAAGCACCCAGCTAAGGGAAGATGGAGTGAAAGTTGCAATTTAAGGCCGAAGGTAAAAAACATTTGTTTACCCCACGAAACATGTTCGAGCTAAATGGCGCCTTGTTTATTTCTCGTTTCAGGGAGTTACTCAGATGGCGGATATCTTTTAGATGCGTTACCGTTACCCCTGGTTGAGCGACATCTACACCTTTGTGTGATTTACTATCACCGTTCCCGTGTTTGTTAAGGGACTAACATGTAAGTCACTATTTATTGCCTCGTAACGATTTCATTCCATTTCGCTTTCATTACATATTGATCATTTTCGGGGAGCGTTGGCAGTGAAGTGACTGTGGTTTGGGCAGCTGATTAATTACCTGATTTTCTTAGCTTACTACTTTTATGCACAGCTTACTGCCAACAAATGCCATCAATTTCCTGTGGACATTTTAACCCTTCTATTCTGATTCATGGCAGCACTCATCACTGAGCTGGTTTCAATTTAATTTGACACGTATCATTCTGGCATGTCACTAAGTAATGCGACAAATGTTTCTATGCAAAATTACAACATGTAGATTGACTAAAATACTTCGAAAGTCACTTTTTCGCCTGTTTTTATGATAAAAAAATGACAAAAAATACTCCGAAATCACCGATTTTTCGATATATTTATTGTTTTACACCCTTAATTGTGGAACAGCAATATTTGTGACAACACATCTATTTTTATGATAATTTTTACAGGTGCCTCAACAATATAGCTTTTCCTAGAAATTTCTGAGGAAAATAATACTCTGGAAAATTTGGTGAAACTGAAGTTTCCGCAGCTGGACAGTCATAATATATGACCATTTTAATTCCACTGTTAAAAAGTGTTGTCTTCTAAATCAATGTCAAATTACATTTGCGGTCATGAAATAGGTCAGACAAGACAATGGTAGGCAGGATATTGAGATATTATAGCAAAAAAAATGCGTTATAGTATCACTGTGCTAATTATAGTTACACATCGCCAGGGGGGTTGCTTTAGTAGTCCGGTATAAAAAATTAGTGCAGGACGTTTTTGAGGACACAGACCCAGTTTGCTGTAAATCCTGAGCCATTACAGCCAATTTTACTTGGGTGAAAACATGTTGGGGGTGTTTTTTAAACACCAGTTTCAGCATTTCTGCATTTAAAGAAATTACTGAGCCGCTTGTCAGTGATGTGAACATACGTCAAGACACTTGATGTTAAAACATATGGCGGACTGGACAGTTGAAATTTTTCATTCTTAGGCGTAAGTGACATATTGTTTAATTAGTGAAAAATCGGTGCAGACAGGTTGCAGGTTATGAAAAGGTAGGTTCCACAGCATCCATACGAATAGTGAAAGTTTGTGAGAGATGGCCATATTTGGAGGGAATCGGTTAAGTTGTATAGTAAAATATTTGGTGGTTGCTAGCTTTAGATGACACTATGTCCCTTGCACAAGTGCACCTTCACATAATACGCATGGTTTCAATGGACTATTCTTTTTTACTCTAATTTAGGGGTTGCGCAGTATATTGAGTTTTTCACTGATTGTAATTGTGCATGGGCTTATTGAATGGATATTTCTGTATTGGACATGTTGTTCTTCCATTTTGTATTTATATAATTAATTATTTCTTATTAAATAAATAAAATATTTATAAAAAGTACAAGCTAAAGAAAATTGAGTGTACGATATTACAATATATTCGAAGCTACATCGTTGATGAGTTGTTAATGAAGAACATTGCGAAAGATGGTTGAAGCGTCTGAGGTTTCAGAGACTAAGGTTGAGACAAAAGTAGAGAAAGTGTCGAAACAAATCATCTGTGTTAGAAAATCTGCGGGAAAGGGAGTTCATTCGTATGGGGGGGGGGGGGGAAGGGGGTGGGGAAAAGGGGGGAAAAAGAAAAGAAAAAGAATAAAAAAAAAATAAAGAAGAAGGAAAGGAAGAAAAAAAAAAAAGAAGAAAGAAGGAAGAGAAGAAAAAGAGAAAAAAGAAAGGAGAAGGATGGAAAGGAAAAAAAGGAGAGGTGGAAGGAGGAAAAAGAAAAAGGTAACGGCAAAAAAGGACATACGTTGAACCAAAACAAAATGTTATTAAATGAGGCCCACGCAAAACCCCCAAAGATAAAAACCCAGAATTAAAATTGGTCGAACAAGCCATTGGTGGCTTATTTCAGTCATATGAAATAGGATGCCCATAATATAAAGACCCTAATATTCTGTTTGATGATAACAAAGTCTACATAAATAAATCAAATCAAACAAGATATAAAGAACTATAAGGGCTAATGTTTTCAATTGGTATTTCTGTAAAATCTTCCCAAGTGAAGCTGGTGGGAGAAAAAAAATATGTCATCGGACAAGCCCATGGAGAACAAAGTGCGTTCTTGATGGATCTAAAAGTAGTTGAATTTTTAATAATCAAACTTCTTATTTACAAACTGGATTGAGAAATTACCAAATACAGCATCAGGCCTAGAGACTGAACACTGTATTAAAACTGTACTTAAACATTGCAAAATTATGACCACTCAAAAGGCTCGTCATTATTTCCTTTACCTAAAGCATTTGGCAAACAAAAAGCAATATAATGTAAGATTGATGATAATGAATGTTTGAGATGGGCTCTGACATCCTCTATGTATCCCGCAAAAAGTAACCTTAATAATATTTACAGTTATTACAAAAAAACAAAAGACAATTTGACTTGGAAGGACATCGCATTTTCAACACCAATATCACAAATGGTTTAAACGTGAAAAACAAATAACAATCTTCAATAATGTTTATGGATATACAATAACAAAAAAGACAGAGAAAATAAGCATAGTCCATATTACATATCAGATCAACAACGGATTGAAGAGATTTAATTTACTTTTGATATCACAAGAAGAAGAAGGTGAAGTAACCAAAGAAAGCAACGCATATTCATTCTGTTGGATTAAAAACCTAAACGACTCTCGTCGATCAAACAAGCATAAGGAAAAAACACATTTCTGTGAACGTTGTCTATATGGCTTCCTCACAAGAAGACTTACTACTCAGCATAACAGAAGATTGTGAAGGCATCAACAAAACTGCAACAAATAGAAATGCCCTCAAAAGATAAAACATATAAAATTCAAAAACCAACAGCACTACCGTTCCATATGTAATCTATGCGGACTTTGAAAGCATAATAACCCTGAAAACAAACTTGCTGGGGTGACAAATCAGAAATAAACAAGTGAAATGAAGGCTTGTGGGTTTGGATATCAAGTTGTGCGGTTGATGGCAAGCAGAAACAAGACAAACGAGGCAAAGCACGAAGGCCAGGTTTTTTTCCAGCATAGACACTTGGATAACTAATTATTACCACTTTTTGTAGACTAGATGGCCGAGGCTGCATGTCGCGCCTTGGGGCGAGGCAAATGGACACTAAAAATATTAGATTAGTAGATGGAAAAACTGTTAACCAAAAAACTTTAACCGGGGGACCTCACGGACGAACGACGGACGTATGCCAAAATGCTGACGATATCGCGCTTGCCGCAAGCAGGTGTGACAATGATGATAAACATACCATGTGAGTATCAAGTATTGGGTGAAGCAGTTGCTGAGATATAGTACACGAAAAAAAACTTTAACAAAACATTCAAAGTAATTTGAACTTGAATAGGGCCACAGGATCTCGCTTTTCCGCAAGCAGAGAGCGACAATGATGATACACACCCATTGTGAGAGTATCAAGGTATTGGGTGAAGCAGTTGCAGAGATATAGTACACGAAAAAACTTTAACAAAAAAATTCAAGTAATTTGACCTTGACATTGGGCACAGGGCCGCAAGGTTGGGGGTTAGAATGAAATATGGATGAATGATAAACACCATGTGATGTATCAATGTAATGGGCGAGAGCAGTTGCAGAGATCTAGTATAACGAAAAGTTTTTTACAAAAAAACTCTAACCAGGCGTTAAGTTAAAAAGTAACGTTGAAAATGGCTAAGTCAATTACGTAGAATAATAGGGTGAGGTAAAAAAATGGTCAATGTTGGATAGTTGTATGTAGTAGGACACCCCTTGGTTATGAAGCCTGTGAAAGTTTGTTGGTCTAGGTGGATACAGTACAAAGAAATGGACTTAAACACGAAAATTAACATTGTAAATGCGAAAACTTAACATTGAAAATGGCTAAGTCGACTGCGCGGGAAAAAATGAGTGTGAAGTTAAAAAAAAAGAAAACTGTTGGTAGTGGATATGTGGTGGGTACCCTTGATTATGAAGCTGTGAAAGTTTGGTGGTCCTAGATGGTAGACAGTACCAAAGGAAATGGACTTCTTTAAAACACGAAAACTAAAACATTGTAAACGCGAAAACTTAACAATGAAATGGCTAAGTCGACTACGCGGAAAAAAAAAGGGTGAAGTTAAAAAACAAGTAACATGTTGGAAAGTGATATTGTGGTGGGCACCCTTGATTATGAAGCTGTGAAAGTTTGGTGGTCCTAGTGGTCAGTAACAAAAGAATGGACTGAAAACACGAAAAATTAACATTGATTGTGGACGCCGCCGCCGGCCCCGCCCGCACTCGGTTTTCGCAATCCAATTAGCTGGATTTTTTTTCAAAAACCCTGGCTAAAAACCAGTAATATACAGGGTGAAGGTGTAGTTGAACATTCTTTTAAAACCATTATGCAATGTGATGTGGAACCAAGCAACATATCAACAAAACTTTTACCCATCCAACTCAAATAACATATGACAGAACAAAACGACCAAAGGTTTGGAAGTGCAACCACTTGTTGGGTATGTGAAAACAGAACTAAACGATACAAAAGTAGAGACCACTGCACTTTACAGGCGAATACAGAGGTGCGCACACAAAATCTGCACCTAAAACTCAAAATAAAACCAGGACAACTAAAATCCGCTGTAGTTTCACAACCTAAAAAGGATATGAGTCATCTTATAATGCAAAAAATAACACAGCAAACCGCAACTAACTTTTCTTCCAACCAACGCTTGAAAAGTACATATCATTTAGCATTGGATAACTCAAGTTCTTAGATAGTTTTCCAATTCTGTCTTCATCACTTGAAAAAGTTAGTATACTGAGCAAAACTAGAAACGTCCCTCAGTTAAGGAAGCTTCATAAAAAACACAAAAGGTTACTTTTAAAAATCAAAATGGAAAAACAAGTTCATTCAGTTCTTGTATCAAAGCATAAATGCATTTGGATATTGTTAAATATTCGAGAGGGATAATCCGGCCGAAGGGCGGTAGGTGTCAAAATCAAAAATTCACAAAAAACTCAGAAATGTGTTACTTAATGTTAGAGATGGAATTTCAATAAGTAATGGTGGCAAAAAATTCAGTAAATCTCGTTTAGTACGAGTGTGGCCACCATTTGCATGAATGCATGCAATGATCCTACGCCGCATCGACGTGACGTAACGCAATACCAGTGCGTTGGGCAAAATTCCTCCATTCCCCGTGGAACGCCGTGTAAGATCGCGAAACATTGTCAAATCTGATGGTTAGCTCGTGCTTTGCGGCCGCTCATCCCATAGGTGTGTGTTCAATGGGATTTGAGATCCGGGAGAACCGCGGGCCATGGCATCACGTCGACGTTGTTTTGCTGTAGTAATTGGAGTGGTGGGACCCCTGCTGGCTACGTGAGGGGGGCATTGTCTGTGCATCAATGTCACACAGGACCCATGCTGACGGATAAATGGTAAGGCATGTTGCATTTAAGAATCTCCAACATAACGTTGTGCATTGATGTTGCCCTGTACAACAACAATCTGTCTTCGGTTTCCCATGATCCCACCCCAGACCATTAACGCTCCTCCCACACCGGTTCTTCTCAACAAAGCATCAATCGGTGAATCTTTAATTTTTACGCATGTTATACCGTAATCTTCCGTAAGCATGACTAACTGTGAACGAGATTCATCGGTGAACAAAAATCTCTGGTTCCAGTCAGCCTTTCAGTACAGTGACGTCGGCCATAACAGTTGGCCAGCGGGTGGGACGTTGGGTCAAATTATTGACCAGTGTGAGGGCGGCGTACGGATTGGTTTGGGCGTTACGACTTTAACGGTGGCGAATTGTCAGCTGAGACACGTATCGGCCTAGCAGTGACTGTGGTGCCAATCGAGTTGAACGTAAGTGCGTCAAGTAATGTAACGATCGGCTCTAGCGTCGTTACGAGGCCTACCAGGTCGTGTACGGTCGTGAACAGCCCAGTTGTGGTATACGGGTTGCAAGACGATAATCGTCTTCGACAGCAACAAAACCGAGGCGCGAAGCCATGGCGGCCATCCACCCGCACGCATCCCAATTGCTGATTCGCTCGTTTTCGGAAAAGCCGTGTGGCATACTCGCAAAAACAGTGAAAAATTAAAAAAAGTTTTTAATTCCGAATAGCCCTATGCATGTATGGTACGACATGAACTGATTCACCATATCGATGACAAGGGTTGCGTTGCAGTGCAAAAGTGGAAATCAACGTTTCGGTCACTGGGAGCTATGTAAAACCGTGTGTAGTCAGCTAAACTCTACACTGATCGTATTTGAACATCGCCACGTTTAAAATCCATGTACTTTGAACATGTGGTAATACATCGACAGAGCTACACCGGCTATAAACAGGGACGTTTCTAGTTTTGTTGAGTATAGATGCAAACAGATAAACAGATTTCAAAATCACAAACAATGTCTTCAACAATAAAACAAATCTACTTTTACGTAAAGGAGTTTACCCATATGGAATATATGAACAACAAAGAAAGATTCAATGAAAACACAATTACCACCTATAGATTAAAGTTTACAGCAGTCTACAGATGAAAGATCAACAAAAAGAATTATGAACCGCACAACAGGTTGGGAAGAGTTAATTGTAAAACCCTTGGAGTTATCATGATTTATACCTTAAAACTGATGTTGTTCTATCTAGTCTGATGTATCCCAAACATTAGAAAAAATGTATAAATGCATACAAACTTTATATACACGCCTCAGGTTATCATGTGGATGCATTAATAAAAACACTGAAATAAACCTAGAACTACTAACAGATATTGATATGCATTATTCATAGAAAAAAGGTATGCGTTTGGGTGGGTGTATAAGTATGGTATCCAAAAGACATTGCAAAAGCAACAATCCTCTTGTAGCAGATACATCCAATGAAAGAAACAATCACATCATGTAGTACGAAGCAAATATAACTATAGGTTATGGGCAATGAGTCAACCTTTACCGTACTCAGGTTTCAAGTGGAAACCCTTAAACAGTAGAAACCAGTTGCTCAACAAACCAGGCAAAGGTTTATGCTTGAAGTAGACCTAGAATTACCCAAAAAAGCTACATAAACTACAAACGATTATTCCACTTGCACCTGAAAACAACTAGCAGTAAAAAAAGATATGGTTATCAGAATATAAAGAGGAACTTCTTAACAATAGCAATATGATCAAAATAGAGAAAACTTGTCAAATCTAACAACAAAAGAAATAATGTATTACACTACAGAAATCTACAGTAGTACATATATTGGCTATAACTCACTAAAGTACATCGAGCCTTTAGAATTCATGAAAAAACATGGATGGAACCATCATTGTCTAAAACGAAAATACGTAAAAAAGCAAAGTATGCATTTGAAAAGATTTCTATAAAACTATGACAACACTGCTGTATTCTGGAAAAACTATGGAGCATCTACGAAAAAGATCAGATATCAAAATAGTAAGAAAGATGGAACGAAACGAACAAGACTAGAAAAATCATAGTAAACTAATATCAATAGATTGTCAATTCTCATATGATTATCTGTATACATGTAAACAAAACTAAACTACGCCTAAAAAATCCAATTATGTTGGCATGGTCTGTCTTAGAATATCAAAACATCTAATGTACGACTGGTACTATAAAAAACTGAAAAGAATATAACGAAAACTGCATTTGTATACCAGACACGCGTTTATTAGTTGACATCAAAACAGAAGATGTATACAAAGATATGTTAAGATGAAAGATGAATAGGATTCTCTGATTATCCAAAAGGACCATACACTTTATTGATGCATCAAACAAAAAGTAATAGGCAAATGAACGATAATGTTGTTGGCACTTCAATAGCAGATATATGGTCTACGCCAAAGCTATACTCTATATTACGAGCAGTCACGAAAAACTCATCAAGAAAAGCAAAGGGAGTAAAAAAAAATATGTAATAAAAAACAAATAACTTGGAAAATTACAAAGTTGCACTTTTCAAACAAGAAAACATCAACCCTCATAACATGAATATGCTACCGTTCCATACACATAAAATATAGGATAAAATGAACAAACAACACTCTCACACTCGGACACAAAACGATACATTGCACCGATGGAGATCATGACATACGCGTGTTGGAATCAGCCGGAACATAAGAAGCTCTTCCTTTACAAAGCCTCTCTTTGGTGCCGGTGTTTCAAATATACCATTTATACCTTGTGTAATAAAATGATATTCAATCTTTGTGAAAATCAACACTCCATATCGGGTCCGTAGCTCTACGCTGCCTCCGCCTCTTGTTCTCCAGGTTGGTTATATAAATATCTTAAGTTTACAGTAGGACATTATAGGGTTGTCATTTAATGTTTTATTTCAATTGGAGAGGTTTTTTTTCGTCTTCGAATTTATTGCGTGATTCGCTGGTTAGTTAGGGGGCCTTCTTAAAAACCCCTTACCTATTCGTTTATTAGGATTGTCCAACTCCTTAGCATACTGATACCAACAATCTTTCGGTAGTGTCCTATTAAATCTTTCAAACAAAATGGCTTGGTCTTCTTATGAATTTCTCTTTCTACCGCGTTCTTATATTTACATTATGTTTATCATGAACTGTGTAAACAGCCACCCATAAATTCTCTGCCCAGGGTATCTACTGGTAATAATTTGGATATGTTAGTTTTCTTTATAAATATTTTCAAAAATCTTTAGCAACCTTCCTTGCTGTCCTTTGAAGTCAGTGGTTCTGCCTCGTTATATCTACTGCAGTATCACAGTCAATGGATATTTATATATTTTTCTTACCAACAGTGTCATGTGGTAGGAATAATAAATCCGGCTTGATGAACTTCATTCTTATTGAAACATCAATTTGGCTCACTATTTTCTTTGGTTGCAGGTAATAATCAGCCATACCGCTTGTATCTTTAAGAAATTCGGATGCTTCTTTATCATTTACTTAGCTGCTTTTGTTAATTTCTTAACATGTGTTAAACACTTTCCAAAATCCTTTAGGACTGTAATAAATTTTCTCCATTTATTTTTTTTTTAAGATACATTTCTATAAACATAAAACACAAAATGAATCAAAAAATCACACTAGCCACGTTTGAGGAAAGGCAACAAGGAATTAAAAGTTATAAACCATTAATGGGGCAGATTTTAAAACAGAAATGAAATATATACTTATTAATGGTGAAAGCTATGATTTTTAACATTTCATGATGACACTAAAGCAGGGACACCACTCTCTCTTAAATCTAAAAATTGAACAAGCTTAAAATCTAAAAATAAGGAGTTGCATACTATGTAAGACCAGTAGGGTTGAAGCCAAGTAAAAACAATACGAAAAATAAGTATCATTAGTTTTGATTTTGTTCTATTGAAAACTGGTAAACCACTATTTTAATTATTTTTACCGATCGCACTCAAATGAAAAGTCAAAAAATTTAGTGCCCATTTATATTTTTTTAACATGTCGTTTTGATTTGACTTCTACGTTAGTATTTTTTTTTCTTCAACAGAATATCTCAAAACTTTATAGGTTTTCTAACATCTGCTTTCATTTGTTTCATATTTATCCAGCTCTCCCATGATCAATTTAAATTCTTCATCAGATACTTACATCTTGTAATGCAGTGGATACTTTATTTGCAATAGAATTAGTTTTGCCATTGCAAGTATACGTATTTCATCAGGTTTTCAGCTTTTTAGTAGTTTAGTATTAACAACTTTGCTTGTTACTGCAAAGCACCACATATACTACCCGCACATACCAAGGCCCAAGGAACGGGCACTCCTACAAACACGTTAATAAGAGCCCGGCACTCGTCCCACAAAACCAGACCAATAGAAGTTAATCCAGACTGACACCATTTAATATGTTCAGAGTTCTTTATATCTTATTTTTATATGTTCGTCCTTGTATCAACTCATTTTCTAGATATGTTTTAAAGCACTTATTTCACTAAGCCTATAATGGTTCTGTTCTATTCAGTCAACTGGTAGCGGTTTTGGATACAGTTTATTACTCTTTTTATTGTTCATTTAAATTAAATATCTTAATTCAATCAATACATTTACAATGAAATGGAAGCTCTATATATGTTGTAGTGAAACGAAAATTTAATACAATTCCAGAGGTAAGTTCAATTGGAGTTTGAAATATTTATATGCGAACCGAACCGCTGTCATTGATGTTTGTTAAAGTTGCATTACATTTGGGATAGTGCCATTAATACTAATCCCAATTTTAACTTCATTCGGTTGCAAAATCCATTTCTTGTTGAACTGCATTAAATCCTTCGTAAAATTCTCCCATCTACACAACATAGTATAACACAGTTTTCATGCGCTGAACCAAGGAAACACATTCCAATGCAAAATTGATAAGAGCCATCACGTAATGGACCAGATTCTTTGCCTGCCATAACAGTTAATTTAGGTTTACTTGCTTACGGGCTGTATGGTTTTCTTTTAGGTTTGGTATATACCTTTTATTTTTACAAGAGTAGCATACTCATCATTTTTCTTTTTATCAAATCATCGCCTGTATCACTATATGATTTCGTTGCATGATGTTTGTATCTCATATATAGAAATTTTACTTTATTGTTTATCTTATTTCAAATACAATTAAAAATTGGCGTTTTAGTCCGAGATTATTTTAATTACATTTATTACATTTGTCTCTAACTTCTAATTCATAACTCGTCTATGATACCACTTGTATTTTCTTTACTCAGAAATGTTGAAAATGATTATTGTTCGAATTCCCCAAACGTAGTTGCTTATGGGTACGTACAATAATGTTTACTTATATTTCCATCTAATGATTGAGAGATGAAACTAACTTGATTCAGATAAAATATAAATAGAATTAGTAGCAAAATCAACTGGATTGACGCTTGTAAAAGTACTTACTATCTCAACTTGTGTGGGTCATATATCAAAACCTAGTATATTAAGTATATTCTACGGGATATTAACCTGTTTGTTCCGTTGTACTGGAAAGAAATTTCCCATTAGATTTATTTACACTATTGTGACAAAGCGGCATTACTTAATAACTTAACTTCATCTATCAAATTGAATATAATCCAGCGGGATTGACACTGCTGTAGGTTTAAGCTCTAACAGTAGACCACTCGTATGTTTCATCTGCAAAAATATTGTACCAACAACCCAGTATGCCAAGACCTTTCAAACCAATTCTCATTTAGAATCTGTATTATTAATATATTCTTGTAATGGAATTGGTTTGTAATATCAGTTAAAGTTATATACATTTTTTTTTATATTACTGAGCAAAACTAGAAACGTCCCTCATGTTAGGAAAGATTCATCAAAAACCAAAAGGGTTACTTTTAAAAAATCAAAATGGAAAAACAAGTCATTCATTTCTGTATCAAAGCCAATAAATTGCATTGGGATTCTTGATTAAATATTCGAGAGATAAGCCGGCCGAAAGGGCGGTAATGGGGGTAGGGGTCAAAATCAAAATCACAAAAACCAGAAATTTGTGTACTTAATGTTTAGAGAAGGAATTTTCAATAAGTAATGTGGCAAAATCAGTAAAATCTGTTGAGTACCCGAGGTGTGGCCACATTTGCATGAATGATGGCAATGATCCTACGCGCATCGACGTGACGTAACGCAATACCAGTGCGTTGGGCAAATTCCTCCATTCCGTTGTAACGCCTCCGTGTAGATCGCGAACATGTCAATTGAATTGTTAGCTGTGCTTTGCGGCCCAGCCTCATCCATATGTGCTCCAATGGGATTGAGATCCGGGGAGACCGTGGGGCCATGGCATGACGTCGACGTTGTTTTGCTGAAAGTATTGCGTGTTGACCCTGGCTACGTTTGAGGGCGGGCATTGTCGTGATCAATGTCACACCAGGAGCCCTGCTGACGGTATAAATGGTAAGGCATGTGCATTTAGAACATCTGCAAACATAACTTGTGCATTGATGTTGCCTGTACAACAACCAAATCTGTTCTTCCGGTTTCCATCCAGATCAAACCTACCAAATCGATCCACTCCTTACGCTCCCTCTACCCAAACCTGTTTTCTCAACATGCAAACAATCGGTGGAATCTTTCATTTTTACGCCTGTTATACCCGTAATCTTCCGTCAGCATGGGTAACTGTGGGAACCGAGAATTCATCGGTGAACAAAACTCGGTTCCGTAAGCCCTTCTTCCAGTTCAGATGACGTCGCGCCCATAAACAGTCTCTAGGCAGCACGGTGACGCGTTGGTTCATTATCTGACCATTGTTACGGGGCGCGTGCCCGGATTGGTTGAGCGTTACGACGTAACCGGTTGCGAATGGTCTGCCTGAGACACGTATCGAGGCGCGACAGCCCTGGAGCCATCCCACCCGCAGCATCCCAATTGCCTGATTTCGTGTTTTCGGAAAGCATGCATATCGAAAAACAGTGAAAAATCTAAAAAAATAATAAAATTTTCCGATAGGCCCCTATCGCATGACTGGTACGTCATGAACTGGATCACCTTATCGATGACAAGGTATCGCGTGCACGTGCAAAAGTGGAAGAAATCAACGTTCCGGTCACTTGCCGCTATGAAATCGTGTCTGTTATCGGCTAAACTCTCCGATCGTATTCGAAACTCGGCCCACGGTTTATAATACATTGTACTTTGAACATGTGGTACATACATAGACAGAGCTACACGGCTAAAAAACAGGGACGTTTCTAGTTTTTGTGAGTATTATCTATATATATATATTAATTATATAGTAAAAAAAAACAACAAAATGGCATTCAAATTTAATAAAGATGCAAACTACAATATCAACCATATATATGCTTTGAAAACGGTTACATGTTATACAATGTTGATTGGTTTATGTTGCAAAAGATAAAAGTTTCAAAGCTACATTATTAACGCATTAGCAGGGGTATCCCAACCCCTCAATAACTGTCATGTCTCAAACAACAACAAGCTATCACAATTGGATGGAATAATCAAAAGGGTGGTATCTGAAGCATTTAAACTTTGCAATATGGTGTGTACGTGTGGGTGCGGTGTTTCTATAACAGCATTTAACAATTACAAATGATACCGTTTTTGAGGTCCGTATATGAATTTAATATTATTGTATCAAAACACTTCGAAGCTTAGCTCAAATGAAGTTCCTTTTACAGATGATCACAGCTATGTTGGTATGATAATAATTTTGAACTTTCAGCTTACCATAGAATATGGCACTGATTTTTGGTATGAATTCCATAAAGGATTTCAGACAAAAAAATAGACATGGGAATCTTAATCTTGGCTGGGGTTTTACAATGTTATGAGACCTTCAGGGGGTTATAGATTGAGGCCATGGAGTAGGGTATACATTTTTGATGTACACGATTCTTTTACCCATCACGTCGGATATTACTAATGCTTGGACTAGTTTTTGTTCTAGATAATTCAATTGGGTTTCACTTCAAGCTGAGTGACACGATTAAAAGATGTATTAGAGTTTATGTGTGGTCAATTCTTGGAGGCTCAATCTCAAACAAGACTTCCTTATTGGTAATGGGACTGATTTGATGCGCAAAAAAACAATATTTAGCCAATGTTAATGATGCAATTAATAGAGCTGTAGACTTACCACAATATTTCAAACTATCAAAAGGTACTAAACATATGCAAGGTCAAAAAGTTATTTTGTATATCGGAATAGGTTTGATATGGCCCAAGCATCATGGATTTGCAAGATAGGAAGTATTCAAATTACAATAATTTTATATTGTAATTGCAAGTGGTGATCAACTGTGGGGGTTGAATGGTGAATGAAATTGTTTTACCAGTTCCACGCCTGTTCAAACAACAGAAAAAAGTATTGTTAAACCTTTTCGGTGTTACAACCTTTGAGTGTTCCTCCTACAGTTTTTAAAACTTAAAAACAGTCACAAAACCTGAACATAATAGAAGCAGTCAAACATGAAAATTATAAAAACTGCTAATAGTCACTGTTTAGTATTGCAGTTGGGTTAGGACTACTATTATTTTACTTTGAGGACAAAATTAATCCTTAGTGGCCATATAAAGAAGCCCAGCAACTGTAATATCAAAACCATAATTATGGTTAGCCATCCAACAGCCTTTCTGCTGCATTCACAACCAATGATACGATTGATTCCAATAATTCCGGGTTAATGCATCCTTGCCTTCCCTGTGCCTACCCAGAATGAAACTACGATTTTTAATTGTTTCTTTATCCATTTCTTTAGCTCCACTTTTTCCTGTGGCTTGAGAGCGGCTGCACACCATTGCACTCCGGTAATACTTAAATTAAAGTAGAGATTATCAACCCTATAGTAATTAAAATCTGTCAAAACAGAAGACCTAGTTACCCCCTGTTCTTGAAGAGGGGTTTTGGAGTCTTTTCTCTTTAAAGTAGTATCTTTGTGTAATATTCTATCAAGGGTTCTCTTTTATTCTGGATACTGCGTCTTAAATTTTCTCTATCAATGAAAATGGCCTCAAGACGTGCTTCACGCTCAGATCCAATATAGCAATTTCTTTTCGACACGGTCTGCATCTGGACAGTCTGAATCAAATGTAGTTACAGCTGCCAGCTTTAACACTGAGCATCTTTATTTTTTATCCAAATCATTTAACTTGGCAGGTTGTTGGTTAGTGGAGCCTCTTGATTGTTGTGCAGTGCTTTGTTTAAGGCTTTTAAGTTCTCTAATGGCAAAGTTTCAAATCATGTGTAATTGTCGTTGATTGTTTCTTTTGATATGTATCAATGAGTTTCTTTTACATGTGTTTCTGTATCATCAACTGTACTTGGTTAATTCAAGACATTTCTATGTTTTCAAGATCTGGGCATTCGTTTTCTTAGTTTGTATTTTAATTAACAGCGGATTCTGGAGCCAAGTGGACCTCTCGTATGTTCAATAATCCGTTTTAATTACTGGGTTCCGTTCCCTTAAAAAGTTCTTATTATTATTAGGTCACCATTTTTACTAAGGCGGTGATCCTTCTGAACAGTGTTTTGTTTTCTTTTGTGTGTAGGTCTGGAATTAGTAACTGAATTTGATCTGTTACTTTAAACTCCTTTTTGGAATAGAGTTTAAAAAGGTTCTAAAGGTTTTGTACTCGTTAGAGGACGATCATTCTATGGAGTTAGTTTTTCCGTTTTTGAAAATTCAGGTAATGTCACTGGAAATGGGGGGTATCCGTTGTGTTTCTTCAATCACCATCAGGGTCATATGTCTGATTATCATAATGCTAAAATCTCCTTCTCCCCCTTCAGAATTATTTATTATTTATTTTTAAAGTATGTAATTTAAAAAATAAAATTAAAAAAGATACTGGCAAACATACATTAAGAAAACTTAATCCCTACAGACATTTAAGAGAGCCTCTCGGTCGTTAAAGGACTTAGACATCAGTTTCAATAACAAATAATCCATCTACAATTGGATCAAAACCAAACAGCTTGTAGTGCGATTCCCAATTTAGGCCCAATATGATTTAATCGTACCTGGAAAGTTCGTTTTAGCTTTTACAATTGCATTAACTTCACTGTGACAATCGGAGAGTGGTCTCAAAATCTGGTCGTGCAATCGTTAAGAAAACAACTATTAAAATATCTGGTAATGAAATTTTATCAATCGATAATTCAGATGTGTATTACATCTATCGTGAATATGGAAAAACATCTTCAGTGCGGAAAATAATATGATTTATCAAGGTATAGATATAGTACAGGTTCAAATGTAACAAAAATAAGAACTGGAAGCAGCAAATGCTAGTTCGACAATCGTTGAGATAAGCTATCGCTGATGCATTTGATAATCGATTTTATGTCCATTAGATTTTGACTATCTTGATAGCATATGCCTTATTATCAATCTGGTATTGGGGTGATAGACTCGAATATGACTTAAATTTAATGATTATTCAAGGGTATTAATAGCCACAGGTGATTTAGATGCTAATATGAATTTAAATAATAAGTTTGAAATTTGATATGGTCACAGAGCCTAATTTAAGCGATAATGGTTAAAAATAAATACTGGGGACAAATGTCAATTTGTTGATAGATTCTTCGTCACGAAAGTATAACTAAAAATAAAGTGATTCTATATGGAATATAATTTGAATACCCTGTAGTCCATGAAGGGAATTTTAATGGTATTTGAAGAACAATTCATCACCTTTTGCAAGAGAAAGTGAAACATCTATTAATCAAAAATCACTTTAAAGTTGAAGGTAACAATTGAGGGTATTGTATTTTGTGCCTAATTTCAACCTATACAGTCAAGGGATTGAAAGCATATAATATGTGGGATGAAATACGCAAACACTTTGCCGGGCGGAGATATTAATGATCCGATGTGAATGTTGTCTAGTAAGAATTTCAATGTGGGCCAGTTGTGACAATGGCAAATATGCATTTGGTTGACTAAGAACAACAGATGATAATAGTTTTACATGTGAATGGACGTGAGAATAGGAAATGCGAGTGAGTAGTACAATTCAGATTTACTAAAGAAGCTGAAGATGCAGGTTGTAATTTATATATTTATTTATAATTCAAGATGCGCAATTAAAATATAGAAATGGAAGATTGTATCGGCGTTGTATTGATTTGCCAAAGTATGCACATAGTGCATTGTTTGTGGTTTCAAACAGGATGTGGAAAAAGAATATGTTTTTAGACTTATTAGAGCTGTTCAAACAACCAGGAGGTTATAAGTTTTTTCGATAATATAGTTATTCTTTGTCAATACTATATCATGGAACAGGCTTATAAAAACAGAAGTTGGATAAGGGATGTACGCAGCCCAATCGATAAAAAAATAACGATTGTTAATCCAGTGGTAGTAATGGTGAGAGAAGCTGCAAGATCTGTTAAGATTATTTTTTATTATATATTGCTGGAAGACCCAACATTATACATCATTGAGATGTTCAGGCTACAAAGCAATTAACAAAGAAAAAGGATATGTTGTCACAGCTCGCCATTATCTGGACGACATGTAGAGCAAAGTGTTTGGGTTATATCACAGAGATATAATTCAGTTTAAAAGACTAAAGAGAACAGACAAAATGGCAGTGTATGTTTTATTGAAAGACAGAGTTCGTTTTGAGGACTGTTTGAGAGTAAAATGATGTTATTTCGACACTAGAGGATAAAGAAAACATAAATAAGAAAGAGTTATCGAAACCAAAAACATTTAAGTTGCTTTATTAGGACTGATAATCCTACTGGTATAGTTGCTTAATTAATGCTTAGATTACTTAGTATTACTTAATATTTTTTATGTTACATCATTTTATGGGTTTTATCTTGATTTAACTGATTTAACTTGATTTAGCTGAGCAAGTCTAGATACCAATGTTAAGGAATTGTTCAACAATAGGTATTGCTTTAACAATGTTGGAGTTTTTCTAAGAAATTTAACTCTTTAAAACATTGTATGAATATATTTTGGCTTGGGTTTGGGTTTATTTTAAATTGAAATTTATATTATGCAAAATTAAAAAATGAATTGGAAGGAACTTATAGAACAACTAAGTGATTGATAGTATCCAATGATAGTGTTGTAGGTGAAGGTAAATAATGATCACTTAAAACATACGTTATCTTCGATTTGTCGGTGGAAATTGTTCAATATTGGGTAAAGATAAACATATTTACAATTAGAAGAGTGTCAGAAAGAACAATATTTAAACTTGTATTAACAGATATGAAAAGTAGATTGGGTGCTTCATGAGAAACCTTTGGTAAATACTATATTGAATTGTATGCTCTAGCTGTAGGTAATATCTTGCCTTACCAGCAGGAATCTATGATAAACTCGGTAGTGATTTAGAATTTGTTGACCATGCATTGACTAGTACTATGTTGTGAGTGGTATTTAGGTTTGGAGCAGCATTTTGGCACCTATTACTGCAGCCGATAAACACCATTTAAATATTGTCAATTTAAAATTATAAATGATATAAATGATATAAATTAAAAATAATGGAAACCGGAGGACACACTACAGATTCCTGATGAAGAAATTCAGAACGAAAAGAGAGATTTAAAAAAGTAACAGCAAAGGAATCCAAGTAGGTGAGTGGTAAAAGGGTGCTGCTGCTAGAAAGCCAACAGAAAGTCTTATTACATATTGGGTACATAAGAAAAAGTAGATTTACAACTGAAGAACCAGTATATAGTGAAAGTCTATAAAACCTCGATATTAATATATTGTATTTATAGCGGCAATGAGTTTGGTTGGTGGGTTTGTGTTTGGCTTAAATTGTTAATCGAAATAAAATTGAAACAAAAGAACATGTAGATGCCTAGTGTAAAAACACGATCCTCATTCTTATGGAGTAAAAACAATTATTTAAATTAAATTTAAATTTAGTCATTAAGTAAAAAAAAAGATGACGACCAATATACGTGGAAAGATAATAGGAAATCTTGCATATCATGCTGCTGTAATAACGGTGTTGAAAATCGGATTATGCGGAAGAAATGAATAAAATGTTTATGCGACAGGCGGTGCCCAAAACTGCAACTTGTATGGTTATAATATGGCTATGTTAATGTTGGATACTGGACTTGCTATTGCTAGCGAGATATGCTTGTTGGTATAATGCTGATAATGTTTTTAAGTAATAAAATTTTTATATAAACCAAAATGTTGGAATAGCTATGATGGTTGGCGGTTGCTTTGGTTAACGCATGGCGTTTACAGGGGGAGAGTAATTTCTTATTCTGTTCATTGGGGATTAATTCTGCGATTGAAGAAACGCAACAAAACGGCATGATAATGCCGTAGAGCAATTACAAAAGGCACAGGCAAAATTGGGCAGAAAAAAGAAACAGAGAGACTGTAGATGGATTACATAGTGAAATTAGGAAGAGCAGAACACGCGCTAAGACTTTTGAGGATGTAGCTGAAAGCTATTAGGGAATATACTGCTGTTACAGCACCGGGTGACCGGTGCGCACAATTACAGTTGAATTTGGGAAGGAACGCGTACTGAGTGATTATTATACACCCTCACAGAGTTCAAAAGGAATCGAGAAATTGTGTTTATTGTTGGTGGGATAGCGGGTAGTCGGTGTATTGTTCATACAAAATGCTTTGAGTGTAATTTTAAAAAATAGGTCACTGGGTATGTGCCTCAAATTGCCCCTATATACTTAGTATGATTTTTTTTTTTTTGTTTTTCGACTCTGTTTATATGGTTTTTCAACTGTAATACTCCAAAAGAGAATTGGATTGGAAGAAAGACTTACTAGACCATTCTCCCCTTTCAAGGTGGGCGAGTCACCATGTGTACCATTTGTTAATGCATGGCGGCCATATTGGATATTTTCATATCATAAGATGGTTATTACTGCCAAAATCACGTTATAATCAAACATTAAATCAATATATTATTCATATGAAAGGACTATTTGTATCGCAGTTTTGAGTTATATAGATTTTCTGTTGAAATGATTGAATAGTCCGAGGAATCATTCGATCGTGTGGACATATGTGTACATATAAATATTGCTATCTGGCTTTACTCTTTGTCTGACAATAGGTACCTTATGACATTTAGATACAGTATAACGTCCGATAATGCAGCCCAGCCATAGTTTCGCTACCAATGGGTAGTAGGGTTCTTTTGCGACTGTAATATCTAACAGTGTAGCCCTGATGGAGAGGGGCTTAAAACAATACTACATGGCCCTATTCCCATGAACAATGAACAGGTATCCCCTTTTCCGTAGGTATGAGCTTATGAAAGGTCGACCTTTAACTGATAAAAAGCATGAAGGCGTGCTTTTTATCAATATGACTAGCCCACATGTATCAGTAATTGTGATATAGTGGTTTCGCGGTTCATTGCATATATTTTGCTGAAGATTATGGTTTTCGTACAAAGCAACTATATAGTCTTGTACAACAAGCATTGTTTTGATAAATTCCTGGTCTCAAGGGCTGAGAAGTTTAAAATTGAGATTATATTGTAAGATTTTCATACAAAAGTACAAAAATACCAAACTATATAGTAGTTTTGTATTTTTATATATTTAAACTTCTAACCACAGGGTCTGAGAAAGCTAAAACTGAGATTATATTGCAGGAGCCCCATATTCTATATATATGCATATGTTGTACAATATAACTTCAAGTTAATGTTTACTTTTAATGTGATTGCCAATAGAAACCCACACTCCTCGAAGCTGTGTCTGTTTTTTGTTGTTCCAGAGCTTTTACTAATTAAATCCCGATATATAAATGCTGTAGGTCTGAATAAATGTGCCATTGCTGACCGACAACTGATGGGACATGGTGTATATCTAATTGACGCATGAACTGACTGGTTAGTATGGTAATTTATCATTACCGTTACACGATCGTCATTACCGTTACACAATTTCGTAACGGAAATGACCGTAACGGCAATGATTTTTCTTTAAAACTCCCATTTTTCACCCCTCTGTATACAACGCATCATGAAGGTAGAATATGCAAATACAACTTTGTAAGTGTGTCTATTCACCCATTTTGGTTTCAGCCGACCTACATACATATGGACGTGTATAAATCCCGAACGGTAATGATGCATGTAATGTGTAACCTTAAAATTATGAATACAGACCGGCCTCGTTCTCGGCAATCACTTAAGTTGTGTTACCACAGTGTTTATTTATAAATTGCGCGCGCATAAACAGTTTCCATTGCATTAGTAGCTGAGAGTAAGAAAGGGAGGTTACTCTGATTTTACATTTTTTGTTCAGCGTAACGGTAATGATTCAATTTCTCAGGACAGATACATTAACGTCAGTATTTTTCACAACAAAAGGCAAATTTATTGCAGAATAAGTTTAATGTAAATGTTAAACTATTTTAATTCAGATGCAATGTATAGTAAAGTACTAATGGACAAGATTTGAGAATTACGGGCTTGCAAACTGTGCCGATTGTTGACCCGGACATGGCCATTTGGTGCACCACACGTATGCCAACAACAGAAAATAATAACTAAACACACATAACAAGAATTGTAAATACTGTTGTCTTAGTGGATTGGTATTATACATAGTTTCTTTACTGAAAAAAAAAAAAATCCTTATAAATTGTGTGATTTGTCAATAAATTACACCGGGACACCAGACGTACATAAAATATAGAATCACTGATATGTAAAAACAATAATTGACCATCCAAGACACGATGGAAACACCTGTGGCTAAATGTGCCCTTTTGTTCTGCCCTTTTTAATCCTAGGGGAAACACTAGTTTACTGATATTCTAAAGTACCTAAAATTGTGAGCTCGTATTTGTCTTTTAGCGAGTTCTGGACAAAGTTTAATACTCTTTCTCCAAGTCTGCCTTCTCGTGTTGATCCCAGGAAAACGACAAACTTCAACTTCTGTGCCGCCATTGTTGCCCTAGATGTACGAACTGGAATGAGACCTGAAGGTTTAACCACACTAAATCATCAGATATTCATGCACGGTGTGGTCAAAAGTAGTATGGTAAAGAAAACATGGAAAGTAATCCAGATGTGTTATGCCATAAATACTCTTTGCTGGCAAAAACTGGTCAACTGATGTACTATCATACGATCCTCTAACTTCGATAGCCGCACAGATTCGAGGCCATTTTTATTTTCTCGTTCCATCGCGAGATTTACGTGTTACGTCACTTCCATTACACTTGTGCGTTCAACCGAAGCCAGATGAAAGGTCACAAATGCCAAGTTAGAAAAATGCGATTTAAGCAGGCCTAATACATTGCCAAACAACACAACACACCTAAATGTTGTGTTTTCCACTAATCCCATTAACCCCCTCCATTAAAATCCGGATTTCGATAGGAAAACTTACAATTAAATTAGTTCGCTTGAACCCGTATGTTGTTTACATGTTTATCAATGGAGGTCACGTAATATTTGTAGGTAGAAAGGCACTAATAATGTAGGAATATGAATTTTCATTCAGTCACCACCTTATCCTATTTTTTTAGCTCACCTGAGCGAAGCTCATGTGAGCTATTGTTACCGCAATGTGTCCGTCGTCGTCCGTCGTCGTCGTCGTCCGTGAACATTTCCAAACGTCTTCTCCTCGGTAACCATTGGGCCTATGGTCACCAAACTTCATGGTCATGGTCCTTAGGTAGGGGGATTACAAAATTGTTAAAATGACGTCATTACGTAATCCAAGATGGCCGCCGTCTAAAAATAGCACAAATTCTTAAAAAATCTTCTTCTCAAGAACCGCCAACCGGATTTCGACAAAACTTGGTAGGAATGATCGATGTACATTGCTCTTTCAAAGTTGTTAAAATTGGTGACCCTGGGGTTTAAAATGGGCGTGGCCCGTGGGGTCAAATTGGGGTCAAATTTTATTTTTGATGAATGGTGGTCATTTCATATATCAAATGAAGGTATCAATGAGGCGATCACTCTGTGCATTTTTTGTCGAAATCGGATTGTTATGTCATCCAAGATGGCCACCGAAAGGTCAAAAGGTCGTTCTTTTCATCAGAGATTTCAAAATTCTTCTTCACATGAAACCGCTTGGGCCCATGGTAGCCAAACTTAAAAGTTATGGTCCATGGGTGAAGCCTTTTCAGATTTGTTAAATGGAGGTCATCGCTAATCCAAGATGGCCGCCGTCTAAAAATAGCATAAATTCTTAAAAAATCTTCTTCTCATGAACCGCTTGCCGGATTTCGACCAAACTTGGTAAGAATGATCGATGTACATTGCTCATTTCAAAGTTGTTAAAATTGGTGGACCCCGGGGTCAAAAATGGGCGTGGCCGTGGGGTCAAATTGGGGTCAAATTTTATTTTTGACCGAATATGGTCATATCATATATCAAATTGAAGTATCAATGAGGCGATCACTCTGTGCATTTTCTGTCGAAATCGGATTGTTATGTCATCCAAGATGGCCACCGAAAGGTCAAAAGGTCGTTCTTTCATTAGAGATTTCAAAATTCTTCTTCACATGAACGCTTGGCCCATGGTAGCCAACTTAAAAGTTATGGTCCATGTGTGAAGCCTTTTCAGATTTGTTAAAATGGAGGTCATCGCTAATCCAAGATGGCCGCCGTCTAAAAATAGCATAAATTCTTAAAAAATCTTCTTCTCATGAACCGCTAGCCGGATTTCGACGAAACTTGGTAGGAATGATCGATGTACAATGCTCTTTCAAAGTTGTTTAAAATGGTGACCCCGGGGTCAAAAATGGGCGTGGCCCGTGGGAAATCAAATTTTATTTTTGAACCGATATGGTCATGTTATATATCAAATCGAAGGTATCAATGAGGCGATCACTCTGGTACATTTTTTGTCCAAATCGGATTGTTTATGTCATCCATGATGGCCGCCGAAATGTCAAAAGGTCGTTCTTTTATTTGAGATTTCAAAATTCTTCTTCACATGAACCGCTTAGCCCATGGTAGCCAAACTTAAAAGTTATGGTCCATGGGTGAAGCCTTTTCAGATTTGTTAAAATGGAGGTCATCGCTAATCCAAGATGGCCGCCGTCTAAAAATAGCATAAATTCTTAAAAAAATCTTCTTCTCATGAACCGCTAGCCGGATTTCGACGAAACGTGGTAGGAATGATCGATGTACATTGCTCTTTGAAACTTGTTAAAATGGTAACCCCGGGGTCAAAAATGGGCGTGGCCCGTGGGGTCAAATTGGGGGTCAAATTTTATTTCTGACTGAATATGGTCATGTCATATATCAAATTGAAGGTATCAATGAGGCGATCACTCTGGTGCAATATTTGTCGGAATCGGATGATTATGTCATCCATGATGGCCACCAAAAGGTCCATTTATTCAAGATTTTTAACGTCTTTTTCTCAGGAACCATATGGCCGATGCTGGGTGAAGCATTTTCAGATTTTGTAAAATGAGAGTCATCGCTTAATCCAAGATGACCGCCATCGAAAAATAGCACAATTTTTTTAAAACACATGAACTCAATGTCACATTCTCCTCTGGTGTTCATGGAATCAGGTGAGCGAATTAGGGCCATCATGGCCCTCTTGTTTTAATTTGTCACTTTTAAGTTCGTCCACATCAGTCCAATACCTCCATTTATCAGCAGATATATGCAATCTGGTCTCTGTTTTTGTTATTCCCATTGTGGACGAGTACCACATGCAGAAGGGATTGAAATGTCTTACTCCAAAAATAGACATTACCACTTTAAAAAAGTATTAAAACCAACAAGTTGAAACTTCATATTGTTTAATTTGTTTAATCTAGCAAATTATATTTTCCAAGTTGGCAATCGTTTGTCTAATCATTTAAGTTCGAAACAATATGTATCGTGACACCTGAACGCAATGGTACATTATGCAGTCACAATTTGTGGTGTTTTCCAACCGGGCACCTGCACCGGAAGAGCATATGACGTCATAGGGTCAGAGGTCGTGACCTTTCACGGTACGCGGGAGGCGGCCATTTGTAGACGAGCGTGTTTTGAAAGTAAACAATTGCATTTCTCCGTGCTTTTGAAGCCAGTAAACGCAATATATATACAGATAATTGGATTATATTTGCATGTAACTAATAAAAAAAGGTTTATCCTCTATGATTTATTACGCATGTTGTATCACAGGCATGTTAAAGGTACATGTCCACGCAGCAGGTTACACTGTACTACTACTTTTCATTTTCTATCATGCCTTATATGAGCCATTTGTCTACCCACTAACGAGTTATTTTTAATTACGGCGCATATGTTAATTGGTGTTAAATCGCATTTTATATGCCGCAACCAGAAAGGGTATTTTCCGACCTCGTGCTATTTTTACCAATACGTAAACGTGACACGGTCAATCATATCACATCTTTGACATGCGCAGTGAAGTATCGGAAGTTAAGAAGAAAAATCCAAAGTCCAAATCTAAATCTCCACGTAACTCTTTCCATTTGGTGATCTGGTCGCCAATATTAACCACTCTCTCTCACTCTGTACTGCCTATCCCTCAGACATTTCGCTTTTTTTTGGCCGACGCCGTTTCATACAATTTCCGTCCTGGACGTTTCGACAAGTTGATATTCTTGTTTACGTATTGAGAAGCCTACTGGCGCGCGTAGTATACTGCGCATGCGCACCGCAAGCCGTGATGTGAAAGTCGTCGTCCCCGCACATTATCAAAATAGACTGTTACCGCCGCGCGTCGCTAACAGTAAATTGATAATTAATAAATGATTATATATATTTGTATAGCGGGCACTCGTAATTTTTAGAACTGGTGGAATAGTGACATAATTATACACTTATTTAATTCCTATAAAGAACATTGTGTGCCTACTGCGTGGGCATGTACCTTTAATGTATCATTTACATCACTTTCAAGCATATGTTTGGGGATTATTTTACGAGTCGGATACAGGTTTGCAATGTGAGGCAGTTTCAAGTGGACCACCGCAAAAGTAGACCGGTATAAAACAATAGTCCGAGTGTTTGGAGGTCACAGACAGAGTTTGCTTACAAATGTTCCATTACCACCCAGTTTCACTAGAAACAAAATTGCTACCCCGCTACGTTATCTCTCCACTTGGATTACTATCGTAGGCAAATCTTGTAGCTAAGTTTCACTTGAGGAACATGTTGGGGTGTTAGACACCAATTTTCAGCATATTTGTAGCATTTAAAAGAAAACACTGAACCTGTTGGTCAAGTGATTGATGTAAACAGAGTTTATGTGGCCAAATAATGTAAACAATATTAGGGGACATGACGAGACTGAATTTTTGTTTCTTAGTAGTAAGTGAACCTATTATTTTATCCATGCAGATAGGCTGCAGGTCATGTAGAAGTAGGTCCCTCAGCAACCATACGAATAGCAAAAGTAGGAGAGGCCGGCCTTATTGGATGTGATTCGGTTAATTTATATAGTAAAACTATTTGGTGTTCTAACCTTATATTTATCTTTCTTAAGTATAGTTTTAACCACGTACACTATTATGCCATAGACACTCTTTGCTTGCAGAAACCGTCAATTGATGTACTAATCTACTGCACATGCATGTTAGTGTATCAGTTACACCAGTTTCAAGCATATGCTTTGGGATTATTTTGTAAGTCGGAAAATGTTTGTCTTGTGAGGAGGTTTCAATTCCAGCCAATGACTTTTTGCACCAGCACCAGGGTGGTAACTTGTTCCGAGTACTGTCATTTCAGCTAATTCTGCGCATCGGCTAATGCGCAATTCACGTCAAATTTAGCCATGCGTACGTCATGTGGATTTTGGAGTAAACAAGCTCATTAATTGCTACACTGTGGCACAGTTTTATCACATTCCGATAGTTTGGTAAATGTTATTCCGAATATAGTCAAAATGTGTAAAATCCTCAGACCCTGCTGATGGAATATAGCTGCCTTATTTACTAAATTAACTGTTAAACGAAGAAACTAACCTGACATAATGTTACTGGATAGTTCTGCTTCAAGTTTAATACCAATTTTGCTATGCTGATCCAGTATATGCTGCTCGCCATTTTGTTTACACTACCAGATGCGCAGCATTAGCCGAAATAAATGTGACGTTGCAAACACGCATGTGATGTCATACATCACACAATTTACGTCACTTACTGACGTCAGAACGTTAAGACATTTTACCGTCTTTGAACTGCGTTGAATAATCGGGAAAGTTTGAATATGGAGATGGTAATGCCATATAAATTTGTTTCGAAAGCCTTAGGTGCGCAGAATTAGCCGACACCATTGTACATAACTCTATAGACTGTTTCACGAAAGCTGCCCAAATTTTGCGGCCATATAAACAATTCAAAAACAATATTTGTTTCGATAATATTAAATTAAAGGAAAATTTAAGAATGAGCCTTCTTTTTATTTCGTGAAATTTGGTCAAATATTGATTTTATTACGAAAAATTGATTTGTCTATGGGAATTTAACATGGGGAAAAAAAGGTAGAGGAGTTGTGGGTGGGAGGAGTCAAAAAACGAAAAATGGAAATGATCTAACTAAGAAAACAAAAGTTAAAGTTTAAAAATCGATCCAGTATTTCTGAAATTCTAAAAAATACTGGATCGATTTTTAAACTTTAACTTTTGTTTTCTTAGTTAGATCATTTCCATTTTTCGTTTTTTGACTCCTCCCACCCACAACTCCTCTACCTCTTTTTCCCCCATGTTAAATTCCCATAGACAAATCAATTTTTCGTAATAAAATCAATATTTGACCAAATTTCACGAAATAAAAAGAAGGCTCAGTCTTAAATTTTCCTTTAATTTAATATTATCGAAAAAAAAATAATATGGTTTTCGAATTGTTTATATGGCCGTAAAATTTGGGCAGCTTTCGTAAAACTTTTGACTATAATTACATTTAATTACATTGCACCTGTTGCCGATAAAGCGGAATATGTGGATATAGGTGGCAATTACAAGATATTTAATTTATCTTTCTTAATAATAATTAAACATATATTTTTATTAGTGAATATCCAGAGCAGAATGGGTGCTTGTTTATGGGAAAATAGGAAACATATCATCCATACGAAAAATGAAAGTAGCAGAGAATAGCAAAATGTGTGGCCAATAGGAATCAAAGTACTGAAAGTACTGACTGGCGGGAGACAAGTAGCCACTTGTGAATTTGCATACTCAGAAATTCCTTGTTAGACATATATTCGATGTTGATTATTGGATGTAAAATCTGCAAATGTGGAGAACTTGATCAGTTACTGGTGTTTGTAAAATACAGCCTGCTCTAAACACAAATAGGTTGATGAAGCAAAGGTGCTTTATGTCCGACTAATAAACCGTTTTACGAGGTATATTGCAGACGTATTATGTGAAATCTTTTCAAAATTATGACTGGGCGTAGGCCTACATACGTGTATGCTGCATGAACGGCAAAACGTTTTCATGAATTTTTTTGGTTTCGCTCACCCAGAGGGTAATTTTTCGAAAAATCGCCGTAAACCACAATATGAAAAAGAAATGGCCTTCGACGTCGCATTGCGACTGCGTGGTACACGATACGGGGGGCGTCTCCATAACAGCAATTTGTTCTCTTCAAAAGTAAAGTTGGGCATGCCAACTATTTTACACATAATGTTGAGCATTGCCGTTGCTATTAATAACTTGCTTTCAGTTCACTCGCTGACTTTAAATGTCACCTGACTGTTGTTAATTGCGAACGCAAATTGAGCCTATTGAGACGTCCCCCGATGAACAGAGAATCACAATCCCAATAGCGATACGGGGGGCGTCTCAATAACAGCAATTTGTTCTCTTCAAAAGTAAAGTTGGGCATGCCAACTATTTTACACATAATGTTGAGCATTGCCGTTGCTATTAATAACTTGCTTTCAGTTCATTCGCTGACTTTAAATGTCACCTGACTGTTGTTAATTGCGAACGCAAATTGAGCCTATTGAGACGTCCCCCGATGAACAGTATGTCTCCCGCCAAAAATCAATAGTGGTAGCCCACCTGAAGTGAAGGCTGAATCAGTGAACACTTGTAACTGACTGCGTTGATCTTTGCTAGATAATCAACGTTTATGAACACCTATTGCCAACTACCAATCAAGCAGTTTGATAGTCTGAGATGTTGCACAGCAAGCATATATAGTGGTACAATCGCAATTAATACTCGCTGGAAAGTTACCTAAACAGTTTTTACCTTGACACCGGTTTCAATTTGCAACTGTACAGGTTAGACCACACCAAATAGTTTTACTATATAATTTAACCGAATGCCATCCAATAAGGCCAGTCTCTCCTACTTTCACTAATTATACTGGCCTTATTGGATGGCATTCGGTTAACTTATATAGCAAAACTATTTGGTGTGGTCTAACCTCCGGTTGAGGAAAGTCAAATAAAAAGTTGCTCTCGTGAATATCCGAAAAATCTTCAAAACATCGGCGTAGCTAGATGATGATGAAAGGAAAGTGAAATAGTGTTAGAAAGAACTGTTTATATGTATTTGTTGATATTTACTTTAAAATATTCTGCAAAAACAACTATTGGGTGCAAAATAATTAATTGTCAAAATTCCATCGGGACCCGCCATTTTGAATTCCCATTCAACATATTGCAGAAATTGTTTACAGACTAGATACTGGTGAACTATGACTTGGTGTAAGGCCCATGTGATGAAAAATTAATCTATGAGACTTATTACATAAGAAATATATCAAATGAGCTCTACAAAACATTATAAATACTTAGAAAAACAGGAGCAACCATTAACAAACAGTGCCATCTTGAAATATTAACCTATTGTAATTGCTGACAGCAAAGGCAAATATATAAAACCACATTCGCCTATAACAGCTCCTGACAGCAAAATAATCTGGTTGAATAAAAGTGGTAGAACCTCATTAGAATGTATAACATGGCTGTCTAGCAATATCAATGATATGATCAAATCAAATGGTGAAATACACCTGTACATCTGGGTTGGGACCTGTGACCTGTCCGACAAATTAATTTATGTCAGTAAAAGAAAATATAGAAAACGCAGTGCGGTTGTCAAAGAATTAATAAACAATACTGCAAAATGTTGTGTCACTTTCTTAACCATCCCATATTACTCAACATGTGCATGGAATGGACTTAAAGGGTACAAATTAAGACGCGAAATCTAACATAAACGCTGACAAAAAATTATCTGAAAGCATAGACAATGTCAATCTGTTTATCGATGAAATAAATAGAGAGCTGGGAACCTACTCGCCCAAATTCAATCTGGACTTGCAAAGAAGTAGACCAAGCAAAAATGGAAAATTGAGGTATTCCCCGAGGCTGTCATTACTTGCGGACGGAATCCACCCAAAATAAGGATTAGCAAAAAACTGGCATAAAAGCATCAGAAACTTAATTATGAGAGAGTGCCTCGCAGAAAATTAATGAAAATTTAAATGAAAAAGATGTGTGTATAACAGACTTCAATTGAGCATGTACATCAAATTTCATATGAGAAAGAACTTAAGCAAAATGTGTTAGGTGGGGAATGCTCCACCACATAGCCCTTACTGGTGACAAAATATCTATTAAAGGAATCTGAACATGAATATACAGTTTTATAAACAAACGCTATGCAAGTGTAAATTAAGTGTACAGCAGACTTCATATGAGCATGGACTAAATTAATACACTCGAGTTGACATCACTGTGATTGCCTCACCGAACAATCCGTGTTTAGGTATTGTACATTGTTATAATAAGACATATGCTCGTGAATATATAAATTAACAGGAAAAGACAGACTCTTGATAGGTTGTGTATACAAAAGTCCTAATAGCGATGCAGATAATATCAATGCTCTAAACAACCTATTTCAAAACATTGTAAATACAAATGTTCAATACTCACATATTTAATCATGGGGGATTTTAACTACCTAAATATAGACTGGAACTCCTGGACATGTGGGGGAGATCGAGTTAGTGAAGCCTTTATTGAAAGTGTAAGAGACAGTTACTTACATCAACATGTCATCAAGAGTACCAGAGCGAGAGTAAATAATGACCCAGGTCTGTTGGACTTAATCTTCACAAATGAGGATAACATGATACAGGAGGTGGAGTATAATAGCCCACTTGGGCATAGTGACCATAGCGTACTGGAATGGGACTACAAGTGCTATTATGAACTTAACCAAAATTGTGCACAAAAATTGAACTTTTTTTAAGGGAAACTACGAAGAAATGGAGAAGGATCTTAATATACACTGGGATGAATTGCTGGTCGGAGACGACATGGATGAACTAGTACAGAAGATGATGGAAAAAAATATAACTCTGCAAGAGAGAAACACATACCTAAAGAAAAGATCAAAACCGCAAATAAAGCAAAATTTCACAACTATGTTCCGCTGAAGAAAAAAACAATAAGAAAAATCAAACGTAAGCATATGTGCTGGCAGAGATATATGGAGACGAGGGATGGTGAACAATATAGAGAATATGCGAAACTACGGAACCAAGTAAAAGGCGAGTTAAGAAATGCTAAAAAAGAAATGGAGAGAGACATTGCAAAACAGGCTAAAACAAACCACAAAAAGTTCTGGACATATGCGAACTCTAAACGGAAAACGAAATCAGGAATATCAGACCCAAAATTTACAGAAAATGGACAGGAAAAAACAGCGGAAAGCGACAGAGAAAAAGCGGATGTGTAAGCGTCATTCTTTAGTAGCGTCTTCACCAGCGAGCCAGATGGGGAAGCACCCACAATTGAAAATGTACATGTGGAACATCAGTGCAAAGACAGAATGTTCAATGCAAAAGAAATCGCAAAACTTTTTAACATAATTGGAGCCAACCAAATCTCTAGGCCCAGACGAGCTACATCCGGTAGTGGCAAACACAATAACCAAGCCGTTGGAAATTATATACAATACCTCCCTGAAAACTGGCAACGTTCCCAGAGCATGGAAAGCAGGAAAGATTACAGCATTATTAAAAAAATGTGAAACATCTGATCCTAGGAATTATAGGCCAGTTAGCCTGACAAGTGTCATATGCAAACTTATGGAACAATTAATAAGAGCAGAACTAGTTCAACACATGAGTAAAAATAAGTTATTCAGCAATAGACAATTTGGCTTTCTATCAGGGACATCAACAACATTGCAATTGCTAAAAGTGCTTGATGAATGGACAGATATTTTGGATAATGGAGGTTCACTAGATGCGGTATTCATGGATTTCATGAAAGAATTTGACAAAGTACCACACCGTAGGCTATTAAACAAATTAAGATCATATCAAATCAGCAACCAATTAGTGAAATGGGTAGAGGACTTTCTTAAAGATAGAAACGAAAGAGTCATTGTGAACGGGCAAAAGTCAAACATCAACCCAGTTACAAGCGGTATACCACAGGGCAGTGTTCTAGGACCAATATTATTTGTGGTTTATATAAATGACATGCCAGAGTGCATAGAGTCTACTGCATACTTATTCGCGGATGACACAAAGGCATATAGAGTAATAAAATCAAAAGATGATGCCAAAAGACTACAAAGTGACCTCGACAAACTATTCAACTGGTCAGACAAATGGCTACTGAAATGCCATCCCAACAAATGCAAGGTAGTGAAGATCACCAACAAAAACAGGACAACGATAGGCAATACCATATGTATAATGAGAAGGGAGAACCACTTGTATTGGCTGTTTCGCAAGGGGAGAAATTTAAGATATAGGTGTGTTAGTTGACAATAAACTGAATTTTGCAAAACATATCCAACAGCAACTAAACAAAGGAAATAGCATTATGGGTCTTATTCGGAGGACATATACACTCCCGCCTGCGATTCTCTTACCAAGACTTGCAATCCAGCGGTCCTTGAATTACAATTCGTCCCCTCTGAAATTGCAGTCTAATTGAGGTCCAATAGCGGTCCCGTTTTTGCGGTCATTCTTTCGCTATTTGCGGTAAAAACTTAGCGTTACGCGTATATATACACCAAATTAATTCTACTATTTATGTATATTTTATTGGATTTTAAATGGCTAAATGCAGATAGGAAAATATATCTTTTCGTTAGAAAAAATCAACTATTTCGATTGTATTGCCGCATTGGTCAAGCAGAGCGGTCCGCTGGTTTGACCACAGAGCGCAGCGTAAAGCGGTCATTCTTTCGCAGTTTAAAGAAAAAAAGGAGCGTAAACTGCAATTAAAAACGGAGCGCAGCGCTATAACTGCGCTATAAGTATTGCAATTCCGCAACCAACTCTTTGGACCGCAGTTACATGATTGCAGTCCGATTGCGGTCCAATTGCAATTAATGGGAACGCGAATTTCAATCCTGCGCTCCAGGAATTGCAATTCGCCTGGTAAGAGAACCGCCGGCCACTATGTACTTATTTAGATGAAACCAGCTTCAAATACCTGTTTCAAGCCCTAGTAAGACCCCACCTGGAATACGCTGAAGCGGTGTTGAACCCATATTTAAATCAAAGTACTGAAAGTACTGAACATAGGTTACTAGAAGATTAAATAGATTGATTGATTGATTGTTGATGTTGCAGTTTCATTAACCCTTAAAGGTACATGCCCACTCAGTAGGTACAAAATGTTATTTACATCAGAGACATCATCTGAGGCATTTCCTGGCAAAATAAACATTCATGCGCCATTATCCCACGTACTGATTGGCATTATTATACATTTTATATCAGACGTAAATTTACACACTGATATCAGGGGCGATAACCGTGTTTGCTTAAAATGTTAACGGACATTAATATTTAATCTCTGCATTTATTTTATGATGTGCAATGATCATACTTTAAAATCTGTCGAAAATATTATTTTTTCAGGTGACGCATTTCTTTAGTATAAATAATTAAAAAATAGCATGCCTCATTTGCATATGAAAATAGCCTGATACCACCGCGCGTCGCTATCAGTAAAATAAATATTACCAAATGATTATATCTGTATAGCGGGCACTTGTAACGTTTAGAACTGGTGGAATAGTGACACAGTTATACACTTATTTAATTCTTATAAATGACATTTTGGGCTTACTGAGTGGGCATGTACCTTTAAAGCGCTGGAAACGACAATTGTCGTCTGCTGTTTTAAATATTTTTATATTTTCTCCTCAAAAACATACTGAAACGATTCTACTGCGCTGCCAAAACAGGTTTTTAAAGAGATTAAAATATACAAAAATGTTCAGCGTTTTAATGGTTAAGGGGTAAACTATTGATATGGCACAAGTACAGTATGCACTGCTACTACGGGGCGCCATGCAGGACAGGTTAATTATGTGTACAAAACCAATTTTGTCCAGACAAAATTGAGTTTTGTAACACTAAAAATCACAAAATCCAATTATGTAAAATTCTGATGTACAAAATTCATTTTTGTTATAAAGGATTCAATTTTGTAAGACAGAATTGAGTTTTGTGAACAAAATTCAGTTTTGTGGGACAGAATTCAGTTTTGTCCACAAAAGTCAGTTTTGTCCACACAAATTAGTTTGCGTAACTGATAGTCTATGCCATCTCTACGTTGATTGGTTGAGATCGGTCTTAGTCCATTTTACTAGATGGTGGAGTACACTTGCAGGTTTAAATATTTCAATGCGAAAATATAACCCAATATATCAATATTATACTTCTTTATGGACAGTTATTTTGGTTATATTATGATTGCAACACTAAGCTACAAAGCAGTAACAAGTGTGTTTCATCCAGCGTTCTCTGAAACTTACTTCTTCAGACGCCATTTTGGATCGCTGATCGGCGACCGTGACCCATTTCTCCAGTCCAGTTTCTGACCAATGGTAGTCCTTCTTACATGCGTGTGCCATATTTGGGCAACAGGATCGAAACGTATGCAAATGCGTATACGAAACGTATGCAGAATTGAATTTTGTGAAACAGAATTGAATTTTGTGACACAGAATTGAATTTTGTGACACGGAATTGAGTTTTGTGGCACAAAAGTGAATTTTGTTGACAAAATCAGCCTATATTTAATTGTATTCCCCGGACTCCGTCGGGGGATACTATGGATTTGACAGCGCGCCGCGTCCGCGTCCGCGTCCGCGTCCGCGTCCGCGTCCGCGTCCGCGTCCGCGTCCGCGTCCGCGTCCGCCGCAGACACTTCTTGTCCGGAGCATAACTCGAACACCCTTTGGAATATTTTCATGAAACTTCACACATGCATAGACCACGACCAGAAGGTGTGTCGCGCACAAGAATGACAACTCTTGCATAGCTAATTTTTTAGTTATCTCCCTTTTTTGTTTCTCGCACTATTTCGTGGCCAGCATAACTCCACCACCCTTTGGAATATTTTCATGAAACTTCACACATGCATAGACCACGACCCGAAGGTGTGTCGCGCACAAGAATGACAACTCTTGCATAGCTAATTTTTTGAGTTATCTCCCTTTTTTGTTTCGCGCACTGATTGACCATAACTCGACCACCCTTTGGAATATTTTTATGAAACTAACACATTGAATTAGACCACAAACCGAAGGTGTGTCGTGCACAAGAATGACAACTCTTGCATAGCTAATTTTTGAGTTATCTCCCTTTTTTGTTTTCGCTCACTGATTTCCTGTCGGAGCATAACTCGACCACCCTTTGGAATATTTTTCATGAAACTTCACACATGCATAGACCACGACCCGGAGGTGTGTCGCGCACAAGAATGACAACTCTTGCGTAGCTAATTTTTCAGTTATCTCCCTTTTTTGTTTTGCGCACTCTACAAACTGGACAATAATGCATGAAGACCTGTTTTCTCGTCTGCTCTGTATACCTTTTCTCGTGTGCTCTGTACACTTACCTGTAGAGAGAACAATAGAAACTGGGAGAACCATGTGCTAAGCATGGGCTAGCATGTGCAGATGTCCAGTGCTTGACCACTGCTGACCAGTAGCCGATTTCATCAAAATTGCAAAGTATACTTTCCTAGCAAAGTATACTTTGAGGGAGCAATCATTGATTTTTCCGAAATGCATTATTTCATGCAGAACTAACGATTGCATATATTTGATGATTAAAACTATGCAGAATTATTATACTGAATTTATTACATTATCACAGCCAATTTTGGCTGTGATAATGTAATAAATTCAGTATAATAAAAATTAATAAATTTATTCTAAAATTGAAAATTTCTCCCTCAAAGTATACTTTGCTAGGAAAGTATACTTTGCAATGTTGATGAAATAGGCCCCAGGTAATTTATACAGGTAAATCACTACATTGGGTACTGTGTTGAAAATATTGTGGCATTATGTGGACCTCTGCAGATATATGTAGATAAATATAGGACTATTAAAAAAAAATCTGGTCTCCAATAGCAAGCATTATTATTTTTAAACTTTTTTTTGTCATTTTTTTTTTTTTTTTTTTTTTCGTTATTTTTTTTTTTTTCCTTTTTTTTTTCAAATTATTTTTCAATTTGACTGGAAAAAAAATCTGGGCTCCAGTAGCAAGCATTATTATTTTTAAACTTTTTTTTTCCTTTTTTTTTTTTATTTTTTTTTTTTTCATTTTTTTTTTTTCATTTTTTTTTTCAAATTATTTTTCAATTTTTGTCCAGTAGCATAAGGTCGTAAGTGCTATATACAGACTATTCACCTGTGCATGTGCTAGCATGTGCAACTGACCACTGACCACTTACAGGTAATTTATACAGGTAAATGATTATATTACATTTCCGTAAACTGTGTTGAAAATATTGTGGCATTATGTGGACCTGTGCAGATATATGTAGATAAATATAGGACTATTAAAAAAAATTCTGGGCTCCAGTAGCAAGCATTATTATTTTTAATTTTTAAACTTTTTTTCCATTTTTTTTTTTCATTTTTTTTTTCAAATTCTTTTTCAATTTTTGTCTAGTAGCATAAGGTCGTAAGTGCTATATACAGACTATTATCATATAATAAAACAATTATTGACTAGTGAGCCATAGAATATAATCTGATATTCTATGGTTCACTAGTCAATAATTGTATAATATGTTCGGGCCAGTGAAAATTGCTTTCGGGCCCAGGCTCGAGGTCAAGGCGGAACAAGGCGAGGCATCTGATTCCGCGGAATTCTTGTTTACTTATCTCCCTTTGTTGTTTCGTGCTCTGATTTTTGTATCCAGAGCATAACTCGAACACGCATATACGCATTGCTCTCTAATGGTCCTCTACCGCCCTGTGCCAAATCCACGTTCGTTCTGCCCCCGTCAAGCCCAGGGTCAAGGTCACATACTTAGTGCTTCAAAAACATTAACGCTTGGTAAATATCTTATACTTTCTGTTTTCTTTCATGGATCATGGATCATCTTCATATTTCATATACGCATTGCTCTAAATGGTCCTCTACCGCCCTGTGCCAAATCCACGTTCGTCCTGCCCCACCAATCCCAGGGTCAAGGTCACATACTTGGTGCTTCAAAAAAACTTTAACGCTCAGGTAAATATCTTATAATTTTTATTTCCATTCACGGATCAACTTCATATTTCATATACGCGTTGCTCTAATGGTCGTCTACCGCCCTGTGCCAAATCCACGTTCGTCCTGCCCCCACCAAGCCCAGGGTCAAGGTCACATACTTAGTGCTTCAAAAACTAATGCTCAGGTAAATATCTTATAATTTTTATTTCCATTCACGGATCAACTTCATATTTCATGTACGCGTTGCTCTAATGGTCGTCTACCGCCCTGTGCCAAATCCACGTTCGTCCTGCCCCCGCCAAGCCCAGGGTCAAGGTCACATACTTAGTGCTTCAAAAACTTTAACGCTCGGGTAAATATCTTATAATTTCTGTTTTCTTTCATGGATCATCTTCATATTTCATATACGCATTGCTCTAATGGTCCTCTACCGCCCTGTGCCAAATCCACGTTCGTCCTGCCCCCGCCAATCCCAGGGTCAAGGTCACATACTTGGTGGTGCTTCAAAAACTTTAATGCTCAGGTAAATATCTTATAATTTTTCTTTCCATTCACGGATCAACTTCATATTTCATATATGCGTTGCTCTAATGGTCCTCTACCGCCCTGTGCCAAATCCACGTTTGTCCTGCCCCCGCCAAGCCCAGGGTCAAGGTCACATACTTGGTGCTTCAAAAACTTTAACGCTGAGGTAAAAGAAAATTTTGACTTGCAATTTGGCCTCATTTATTATCAAAGCGATATGTGGGACATCCGTGTTCTATGAACACATTTTTCTAGTTTATTAAACTTCACACATGCATAGAAGACGACCCAAAGGTGTGTCGCACGTAAGAATGACAACTCTTGCGTCGTTAATTTCTTAGTTATCTCCCTTTGTTGTTTCGTGCACTGATTTCGTGTCTGGAGCATAACTCGAACACCCTTTGGAATATTTTCATGAAACTTCACACATGCATAGACCATGACCCTAAAGGTGTGTCCCGCAAGAATGACAACTCTTGCATCACTAATTCTTTAGTTATCTCCCTTTGTTTTTCCATCACTGATTTTGTCTCCGGAGCATAACTCGAACACCCTTTTTTCAAACTACTTGTGTATCTGGGGAGGGGGATACACATGCGCTTGTCGACAAGCGTCCATTTCTAGTTTTGTTTTGTTTTTGTCAAGTTTATAGGTACAAAAATGAATTTTGTTGACAAAATTGAGCCATGTCCCACTTGGCGCCCCGTAGCTACAGTATATGTACCAAAACATTCAACAACATTACAGATTATGCATAGCAATATCAGAAAGATACGGTAGCACATATACAAGACATCATCAATTCAAGTATAAATACAGATACCAGATATCTTATATGATCATTATAGATATATTGAAAACTGATTGAAGAGCAATAGTTACAAGAATTCCGCCACGGAAGCGGTGTCGCGCCTGAAAATGCCTTGTCGGGGTACATCGCCATGTTTACTTCTGTTTTGTGAATGAAATAGTTGATCCCGGATCGAGTATATTAACACATACAAATGATGTCATTGGGGAAACCGCTGACAACATTTTCAATGTAGGGAAGCCCAAACTTGTTAGAATTTCTTTTTTGTCGTATTTTCAGTACTTGCATTAATATGGATATTATTCTACGCTGGATGTGTTACCGGTATACTGTCATTATTTTGTTCCCTGACTGTAATGTATCACTTTAAATACTGACTTATTGACCCCCTTCCCTGAACGTAGAATTGACACTCATGTTGGCGTGTATTGGCCACCATAGACAAATGTCAATGAGGCCGAATTCGGGAATGTCACTAAAATCCGCTGTAAATCCATCGATAGAATGAGGATTAACATCAGTTAGACCCACACGTGCGAGTTTTGTTTCGCACAGGTGTCGGGTGAGTTTAAAAATAGACTGTCGGAAGGTCAAACTTGATAGCGTTTGTGTGTTAAACGCGTCGCGTGTTTCGGAGAGTATTCGGAGGGAGTTATAACTCTGCCGAAAAATATAGCCTGTTACTAAATTTAGCGATGACCGCACGATTTGTGCCGCAAATGGGGGTAAATCACGCGCAACAAAATAATCCGATGTATTTTTGTACGTAGAACATTCGTTGTTGATATTGTGCAGTGCAAGTAGTTTTTCATAATATTATTTTCAATTAGCGGTTGCGTATGACAGTTAAACGTTGAGTAACACAATGCATTTTGTTGTTATGGTTACTCCAAGATATCACTACTGACCATCGCATCGAGGGGGGGGGGGGGGGGGGGGAGGGGGGGGGGGTTCTGGGACGTGGCTAACTGTCGGAGGCAATCCCAATACATAGGTTTACCCTATGTGAAAAGGACATATAATTAATAGAAAATGTGCAAAGACGTGCAACAAAACAAGTGCCTACCCTAGCAAACATGGAATACCCCGATAGACTTAGGAAATTAAAAATGCCCACACTCAAATACAGAAGACTAAGAGGTGATATGATCGAGACATTTAAAATACTGACCGGAATTTATGATAAGGACGTCACAACGGATATGTTCCAAATTGATGAAATCTCGAGGACAAGAGGACATAGGCATAAATTGAAAAATATCAGAAGTCGTTTGAATATTCGAAAGTGCTATTTCACAAATAGAGTGGTTGATACATGGAACTGCCTACCAGAAAGTGTAGTCGATTCAAAGAATGTAAGGCAATTCGAATCACGTTTGGACGAAGTGTGAGAGAACGAAGAAGTAAAATTTGATCATACCCAGGAGTTAAGTACCGGAACCGGAAGACAAGTATTGATATTAGAAGAACAATTAGATGTGGATATAGTGGCAGAGATGCCAGCGTCCATAATAAGATCCTAAGGTATCATAAGGTAATACTTGGACAATTGAATCGCCTGCACATGTGTCACACACTCGCGCCATCATTAACACGACTTTGACGTACTTTGTCATCTTCGAAATATCGTTGAAATACTTACTCAAGTTAGCCATTTTGTTACGTCGAAAAGTTTGTAAGAGTTTCTCCAACATGTAATATCTTCAATACATACGCGAAGGATTGCTTCAATACTTGCATGGACACTTGAACTTTTGTCACACACTCGCGCTACCATTAACACGACCTTGACCTCTGTCACCTTTGAAATGTCGATGAAACATTTTGCCACTTTGTTACGTCGAACAGTTTATAAGAGTTTCTCCAACATATAATATCTTCAATATTACGCGAAGGATTGCTTCAATACTTGTACACTTGAATCACCTGAACATTTATCACACACTCGCGCCACCATTAACATGATTAACACGACCTTAATTGGCCTTTGTCACATTCGAAATGTCGCCGAAACACTTAGCCATTTATTACAGTCAATTATGCCAAGGGGGCATATCCATGTTTACAAACATAATGTCTAGTTATATTAAGTTTATAGACTTGGTTCGGAAACGGTAGGAAATCCTACATATGTTTCCTAGTAGTCGCTTAAAATTGCTTGTCAAAATACACTAGCCTGATATTCTCTATTTAGATGCTATATTGACTTGGACAAATGACATTACAGAAATCGCCAGACTGTTAAATGTGTTAAATTCGTGGAATGTCAAGTTAAATAACCGTGACACCTACATGTAAATGGTAGGCTATATATGTAGTCTATATAGTCCGCTGTAATGCAGTAGATTCAGTCTTCAGTGGATTGATGAAATCATCAATAACATCCAAGTGTGACACTCCTACGAGAAAACTAACTGACTAATAAATAGGTCGTACTTTGCCATTAGTTTTATTTTCGAATATCCGCTGCATAATGTTCTAATACATTAATTTGAATGTTACCACCTCACCCACACAGCAATCACACATACAGACATAAATTAATAAAAACATATGCAGAATTAATAACGCAAAATCCGTATTTGCATTTGGTGAGGCGTGCGTTCTAAAGCGGCCCGCGCTTATAAAGTATTCTGAACACGTTCTAGCTCCAACTGCGTACCCCAAATCACGAAGTTTGATATGTCGAGACTGACCACAGCTCAGCCTCGACCAATCAAACTTCCCGATTTCGAGTATAAGAATGGAACTTACGTACCCAGAGAGTCTAATAAGCACGACTCCTGTCCAAGTTGTGTTTGCTGGGCTGGGGGAGTACTGTGGAAGCATAAACGCCAAGGTTGTGTTTCCAGTGAATTACACAATGCCCTAGCTCTTGGCCCGCAGTCGATGAAGTCATTTGTCGATTACGTGTGGAAATGTGACTTTTCGACACTGAACGCTGGGATGTGACACTTGGTAAAAGGTTAGTTATTTGTGCTATTGTATGTATCTTACCGTCCTCATGGTGCATGCATGGGGTGGTTACAGTTGGGTAAGGAAATATTTAAGGAAGGGGCGACTACCCCTTCCAATTAAATAATTAAAAATCGCAGTTTTCCATCATCTCTGAACTATATACATGTATCACTATCTAACTGCACGTGTATACTATTTCGGAGAAGTGTGGGTGGCATCGCCGGAGATATGAGCTGATACAGTGGACCTTTCTAAACCGGACACCCTGGGAAGTCCCCAGGGTTTCCGGCTTAGAGAGGTTTCACCGTAAATCAGGCCTTAGTCATTCTGAGCCATAGTTGTATGTTATGCGATCACGAACATACATTATCACCTGAGATAAATGACCAAGACACTCATACAAAATAACATCACAAGTGTTTTGTTTATGTCCGGTTAGAGAAGTTCCACTGTATGACTTTTAAAAATACCTTTGGACATAATTATTATAATATCCACCCCACTTGTGAAGACATAGCGTCTACGGATGGTTTCTTTACAGTATTCTTCGTGTATATATGCCCCACCCAGCCGCCACCAACCCCACCACATGCTTGGGGTGGGGTATCTTATGTAAATTATAGTAGAGGGACTAGGGTGGGGCATGGTTAAAACTGTGATTGAAACTGTTATGATAAAACTGTTATGCCCGTTATTGCAACCCTTCATTCCCGTGAATAACTTATCATTCTAATTTTCAGAATTATTTCCAAATAATTGAGATTCGCAAATGATAACCTTTGGAAATAATATACGTCCAATATATACATTGGTATCTAATTGTCGAATATTTACTCGAAAAAAAACCCCACAAACAATGTTGCCTTAGAATCAATAAAATTCACGCTTCAGATCGTCCCCAGAGTCTAGGGCGTGGGGTGGGGTAGGGTGTGTATGTGTGTGTGTGGGGGGGGGGGGTGGGGTGGGGGTAAACTGGTTTTATTGAAGCTATTTGCGGACAGTTTTGCCACTGAACGTTCCAATTGCAAGGTCCTCGCAATTACTTATATATCGTGTGTTTTAAATAATTGTATCTCCTTTGGCATTTGTTTGTTTGGGTCTGTATTGCCGTTTACTGCTGACTATGTTCTATGGCGCATTCGTTACATTCGTTTTGATATGTTATCGATTTCTTGTGTATTTTTTGGTATTTTTATTTTATTGAGGACTGTACACCTCCTAGTTGCGAACGGTAACTCTTGCAATCTACTCCCGTACCGTAGGGTACGGGAATATATTTCAAGAGTTACTGTTCGCAACCACTCTAGTCCTCGTGTGCACCTCGGGACAAAAGTGAATTTCAATTTTATATTTGATTCCCGGAATTACACCCCCCCCCCCCTCCTTCACCTTTGAACTTTCAATTTCGCAATTGTACAATGTAAGAGGTAAATCTTTTCAACCGTAATTGATGCAGATTACATATTTGTATGTGGCTTCCCTATGGTGTGTATATGCGCGTATGTAGATGCGCAAAGTGAATTTCGACTTTTGATTTGACCACCGGGTCATGGATTATCTCACCTTTTTGGACTTTGAGTTTCGCAAATTTTCCTTGTAAGAAGTAAAAGTTTTAAAACCTTAATTATACTAAGCTGCAGATTTCATATTCGGTATGTGGCTTCCTCATATGGTGTACAGATGCACAAAGTGAATTGGATACCAGGAGGATTTTTTAATCTCCCACAATCAGACTTTAAATGTACATTCCCACTCAGTAGGTACAACTGCCAGGTTGTAAAATAGGGAGACATATAGTTTTGTATATTCATGACATTTTCGGGCAAAATAACAATTCATTCACCATTACCCCAGGTATTGATTGGCATTAGTATACATTTTATATCAGACGAAAATGTCCACACTGATATCAAGGGCGATAACCAAACTTCCTTAAAATGTTAACGAACATTATTATTTATTCTCTGTATTTATTTTTCGATGTGCAATGACATACTTTATAATCTGTCGAAAAATATTATATTTTCAGGTGACGCATTTACTAAGTATAAATAATTTTAAAAAATCATGCCTCATTTGCATATGAAAACAGCCTGATACCATCGCAAGCGAGTCAGTAAAATAAATATTACTAAATGATTATAATCTGTATAGCGGGCACTCGTAAATTTTAGAACTTCTGGAATAGTGACACAATTATACACTTATTTAAAGAACACGCTATGCCTACTGAGTGGGCATGCACCTGGGAACAAGTCACACATGGTATATTGCGATGGCGCGCCATCGACTTCACTGTACTTACCGATGTAAGTTTGTCTCTTTGATGGTGTCTTAAGTATTTATTTTACCTGTGCTTCTCAGTTTCTGTTTTGTATAGTGTTTCTATTTCATAGTGGTCGAACAAGGGACGTCAAATTGTGTGTAATGTCCATGAACAAATCACACAACCAATTAGCTCCATTTATCCAGCCACAGCCACATTTACAAACTGATGGAGTGTAAAGAATGACGTGTTAGTGAAAGGCCATGAACTGTTTGTATCGTTACACGAGAAAACGAGTATATTTGTTGCGTTTTAGTGCTGTCTATTGATTGCTTGAAAAGCGCGAATCTGTGACGCTGTATTCGTTAAAAGTCGGAATATAAGTATATAATTTTAGCCTCTGAGTACACAAAGTATGCATGAATGTTATACTGTTACATCTCATCTAACTTATATTGGCGAGACAATTCGAATCAGGGGTCAAACTACATGTATTCTTGAACAAAATAATTATATGCACGGAATCTCAGATATGCGAATAAATGATATAAAGAAAATAACTAAACATACATTAGTAGATCTTGTTTGTGTCCGTTTTTTAAGCCATGTGCATTGATGGGTAAGCAGAAAAAAAGTTGATTTGGTAAAAATGCATTTGAAATATAAATTTCATTCCCAAGACTAGTTTTGTTTACATATTGATGATTACTAAATTACACTTTTAAGTGTAATTAAATCAGTGTTTAGAGTTGTAACGTCTATCTAAAGTGTGTATATTGCGATCATTTCACGAAAACAAGTCAATATTCCAATTTCATAACTTGTGTTTGCGGCTATAGTGAGAGCTAGAGAGCAAATGTGGGTTATCCGATTATCACACGACGGGGTTTTAAGCACACCATATACGAGACAAGCCATGCGAGTTTGTACCTAAGAAATGTGCGATACCATAGTCTCATGAAAAAATATTTACAAAATTTCCATATTATCCGTAAATAATGTCGAAAAGTGACTAAATGTTCAGATAAATCCGCATTTGCTATGAGAATTCCGTCAACTTTTACAGAAATTGCACACACTGGCTTGTCTCATAAATATGGACTTTACACACTCGATTTCAGAATGCACCTTCGACTCAAACTTATCTGTGTTTTAATCCCACCCCTCTGCCCCGTGTGATATGTTTATTGCATACACATCGTGAGTGATATAACCAAACATACGTATATGTGGCTGTGACTTGTTTAATGTCTCCAGTCACAGCTACATACACATGTGTAGCCCGTCCAGTTTTGGATCGGATGGCATGTCCCTGCATGCTGATAATATTACATTCAGTTGGTAGAAACATTGGGTGTTTTACTACCTGAAATACAAACAATACAGACCCTGACTAGACTGAGTGGATGGGCAGGCCGATCTGAGTCTACAGTTGTCACAATTACCATAATGTATATTTCTCACACACAGTTGCATAGTTTCAATTCCGAATATCTGTTTCTGGTAATGATTTTCGATTGCCGTCTACAAATCGTTCCACTTTTCCTTGTGAGTTTCAGTCTAGTCTGCAAGATAGTGCTGCTAATTATCTGAGAGAGAATAGTTCAAACAATTTAGGCATCTGATTACCAAACTCGAATTCATAGAAATTATTTATTATCCTTGGTTTAGACAATATTTATTTCATGAATTGCACACAACAGTATATTTACAATGCAATTAAGCAAGCCATGATATTCATATGCAATCGACATTTTAATGCCGTTCACCGCTTTTTAGAGACGATTGACTTATTAAACGAACGAAATGGAAATTAATAAGACAATGTTCGAACAATATAGATAATCGCGCATAGTCGTTACATTTACTAATACGGGTGTATATTTAACATTTCAGTGACAGCTAGGCAGAATATGGCTTGGACACACGTTCTACTGGCCTATGTAGTCGTACAGCTATGCCAGGCTCAGTGGTTCCCAAGTACACAAAGGCCAGCACAGTTGACATTCAGTGACACTCGCAGGGGTCAACAACAACTACTAGGGACAGATACACGGAATGACTGGCAGCAACCACAGCGATCGGCCAGACAACAATCAAGCAGCACTGTCCCGCGGGCGGCTGCACGCAGACTGGTGCCGGGTGTCAGCAGTCCGCGCTGGCTCACACGTTTTCGAGGAGCCGATGAAGGTCAGTCACAGGCACAAATGAGGCCATGGTCTAGTCAGGCATCTGGCGTGGTGATGAGAGCGGGTGGAAGTCAATTTAGTACTGCAACGACACTTTCACCGAGTGGCACACGGCCTAGAGGCACGGTAATTCCAGAATCACGAATGCCGAGGTCGCGCCCTGTATACAGACATGCTTTCAATCCGAGAACGTTTGGAACTAGACAGACAGATAGCAATGTGAATCAGTTCTCGACAAGGGCACAGCAGCAAGTTCACGCTCAACGCCCAATACACCAGGTGGATCCCAGAGGACGCACATCTACGCGTAATACAAGAACTCGTGCAGAAAATGGATTTGGTGATAATTTACCGACACGATCGCAAGGCATTCGTCGTAATGGAACATTCGACATCTCATTTTCTCACTTAAACAGTAGCCCTGGTCGAAGCAGGTCTAGGATTAACACTTCACATGCGACTGAAAGGCCATCACGTATTACATCTGTGTCACGTAGCAGAGAACGCGGTGAAAACATAGACAGTTCGTTCCGAAGCCAATTAAGTGAACCGTTGCCTCAAAGAACGGGGGCACGTTTTGATCCTGCTGTATTTGACAGAATGGCAATGGGAGTAACTGAATCGGCGTCCGATATCGTACATTCCGCAAGGCGATCTGGCGACAGTAGCCAGTGGTCTAGCAGACGAAGTGACGCATCTGCTGCACAACCAAATAGAGACGTAGGGTCGCGCGATACAACGGTATATTTTTCATTTCTTGACCGTAGTCAGCCGTCTCCGCGTTCTGCAATAGACCGAGTTGATGCAATAGACACTTCAAATGCGTCTCCCGCCAGGAGAACAATGTCAAGGAGGGAGCCGATTGGTGGAAGAGCCCCTACACAAGAATACCAACCTGACACAACCGATGCACGTACAACAAACACTGGACAATTTGATGTGAATAATATATTGGAGGATTCAACCGCAGCACTGAATCCGTTTGCGTTTGGGGAAGAACAGTCGTACCGTGGCAGCGTACACAATATAGGGACAGTTGAAAGTGCACCCAGTTCATTTTCTGGCAATACTGAAACCACGCGATTGCGTCAACAGCGTGAGAGAGAAGCAGCCCTGCGTTACCCATCAGATTCTAGCTCATTTAATACATTTTCAACAGATAGAGGCGCTGCAATGCAAAGCTTCAATAGAGGTACCTTGGTTGACAGACAAGGAGGAATAGTGAATACAGTCAGAACACGCGAATCGCAACCAATTCAAAGACAGTTAAACTTGATTCATGAAACCATATCGAGTCGACGACGTAACCGGGAGATCCCTGAACGAAGAGCGATACATGAGCTAGCACCCGTGAGGACACCCATCAGCAGTGACACGATACGATACGAAATACCATCACAATCCAATAGTCTCCTCGGCAGACGGGAACCTGACCCATCGAGGTTAGAAACGTCATTACAACAATGGGTAAATTCTGACCGAATGGAAATAGCTCCTGCTCAAAGCATGCCTGTATCAATACCAGAGGTACAGATCAGTAATATACGTCCACGGAGACCGCCAATAATCAGAGGCGCTGAGTCAGATACACCGGCTCGAGATTTTGATACGTCGTTATTTAACAGAGCGCAAACATCCGAACCTCTTTCTGATGACCAATTTTTCAATAGAAATGAGAGAAGCCGTGCCTCATTTTTGCCAGTTGCTGAAATAAATGTTCCAGAGAGAAACATACAGGTAGAAAGAACTACTGCATTTCCAACATTTGATATGTCATTCATCGATTTCCGACGATCTACACCACGGCCGCCAATGCAACAGAGTCAGGTCACACGTTATGTTACAGCAAGTCCCTCATCAATTAACCCAGTTTCGGATACAAACCGGCAGCCAACAAACACTCAGAATATAGCATTTCCCGGAGGATTAGTCGCCTCTGTGCGTCAATCGACTAGCGACACAAGAGCACCGGAAGATGAATTAGTACCACCAAGAGCATCACGCTTTGACTCGATGGGAGGTCACAGGACCAGCATACAAACTAATAGGAGAGCCGTCGCCACATCAAATGCCGGTGCTTCTGATAATGGCGTTTCTCCAATACCCAGTAACGCAGCGCAAGCAAATAACAATTTATTCCCAGACTCCAGGCGAATTGGAAATATTTTATATCCTATAAGTAATACTGAATCAGACCCATCGCTACGGCAAATATTCTCGTTTAGTATTACCGACACAGAACCATTTATGACACATAGGAATGACGTAGACCAACATTTGCATTCAACTGCAGTAAATAGTCCCGTTGAAGCTGAGCCGTTTAATTATACAAGTTTATGGGACACACCTGCCAGTTCCCCGACAGTCGCCCAATCACCCCCATTCAATGCAAACATACAGAACGGTAGACCAGCGTCAGATTCTGATCGGACAACGGTTCGTGGAGCTGATACATTCCAAAATTCAGACCAATTGTTTGCGTTTCTACAGGACGGTATGGATGTCGGTCAGTCTCGAATTATTCACCGGAACACCTTAAATTCGAATACAATAATGGATGAAAGGAATGAAGCAATGAACTCTCAAAGTGTAGTTGATAACACTGGAATCGATACAGTCAATGCAATCCCGAGTGCTGATACATTCCAAAATTCAGACCAATTGTTTGCGTTTCTACAGGACAGTATGGATGTCGGTCAGTCTCGAATTATTCACCGGAACACCTTAAATTCGAATACAATAATGGATCAAAGGAATGAAGCAATGAACTCTCAAAGTGCAGTTGATAACACTGGAATCGATACAGTCAATGAAATCCCGCGTATAATGACCACGACGCACTTGCCGACAACTACTCGCCCACCTACGACACGCACCACCACAACAAGCATGTCCACAACAACGACAACACCAAGAACAACAACTAGCCAGCCTGCAAAAGAGACAGCAATATCGAATTTGACCAACCACCTTGACCAAGTCAGAGCGTTATTGCATAGGATGGGCCTTAAGGCTGTCCCTCTCACAACAATTGACACCGGCGTTCGTAATAAGCCTACACCAATTTCCCAACCAGTGGCTGTTAATTTTCAACAACCTATGCTGCAGAATCCTGATTCAGACATCTCTAGATCCGCGTTTGATGCTATGGCATTTGATCGGTTAGCAATGCCCCAGTTTGCATCGTTTGGGAATCGTATGGCCCTTAGTCAAATATTTCCGAGTCAGAATGGCCAGTCGATACATTTAACATCGAATGAAAATAGAGTAGTCAATGCTGCCAGTCCGAATTTCCACGCAGTCACTAATTCAGAAAATGTTCTTCTGGGTGCACCAAGAACAAGAGAAAATTCTTCCGGATTTAGAATGTTCAACCAACATCAATCGATAAAGCCCATGGTGCCAGTTGGTCCACATGTGAGATGGTTGTCGCAACCATTGGGATCTCTTGTCAACCAAAGGAATATTGGTACACAACCTGTTAGCATGGCGATTCATGATCAATCTCCACACATTCGAGAAAGTCTTGAAACACTGGTGACACAGAGCCCTGTATCAAAACCATCTCCTGTAAACAAAGCCGGCTCAGATTCTACAGTAGCACGTACAACTAGACCATCAGTAATTGGACAGCAATTGAATGAATTTTATCAATTACCACGTTCTGTGTCAATGTTTAATCGAATGCCGGACCATGCGTCGGCTCATGATAAAGCTATGTCGGCACTCATTGCTACTGCACCATCCGACAAACGGGGTGTTGTAAAACAACAACTATCCGATTTCGCTGGTCCCGTGTATTCCGTGCAAAACGCAACTAATCATTTGAAACATATACCAGCCATTCATATACAATCCAAATCGATTCAAACACAGACGCAAGCTAAAGTTCATTCGGGAAATGCATTGAAACCACCAGTTGACACTCGGCAGAACCATTTGAAGGAAATAAAATCAAACGCGAACGGGCAATCAAATAACCCATCAGATTTTCCAGAGTCTCAGTTAATAAGTATTGCGCGTTCTGTACCTAAAAGTTCACAAATCATTCAAAAGCTTACACCCAATAAAATCCCGGCAATGCCCGGTAATCTTTTAGGAATTCCGGCTATTGGCCGCGGGCAACAAACTGCAAACATGAAGATCGTGATCGGAGATAGATTTGGTAGCAAACAAGCAACCACGACCAGGCCACGAGAAATTCAGAACAATGACAATGCGATATCGGCACTAGGCAATGGTGATAATAACGATTCGAAACCGAAAACTGGAAGCAGAATGAGTATTCTTCGTGCCGAGCTTAAACGTATCATGGACATGCTGAATACATCTGAAAATGCATAGAACTGTACACGGCAGTTTGCATGGGATCTATATACTTATCTTTTTCAGAATAACAGTGACTGATCGTACATACATTTTGGACAGTTTCATACTGAGTACTTTCGTATTGCAATAAAAGGAAACATGTTTCTAATTTCCTATCGCAATCTTTACTTATCCAGATCTGGGTAATACGAATTTACTGCCCTGGTCACATTAATGAACACATGTATTCTGATGTTTTCGCCATCCGTTGTTTACGGTGTGGAATAAAAGCTGAGCGACTGTTACTATTATGGTATTAGCAGAATACATTGAGATCATGTATCTTTTTCTACGAGTGTTTACATTAAATGCATGGAATATGACCACACGCGTTCTCTGCCATTTTCGAAGTTTGTATGTAAATTATAATCAACTTGCAATGTACATGTATTATTATTATTATTAGTAGTAGTATTATTATAGATTATCAACTAATGAGCGTACACTAGCTAGTACTGTGCTTATTTAATTTTAAATGTCTGAAAACTAGTTGTGACTATCCATTACTATCCATTCTTGGAAACATATTACTCGGTATCAATAGCAAAACAATTATTCTTTTGATCATTGGTGGCGTGTTGAATGATATGTGTCCATGTATACACATTTTCCTGTTGGGTGATTATGTCCTTGTATAATTGCCGAAAATGAATATCCGAAAAGTGTACATTGGGGTGCATTTTTCTCGCACGTATTCGTATATGACTATTGTCACGGCCAATGACGCAAGCGATTCCGACCTAAAAGGGAACATAATATACACCATTAGGGATACACGTGCACAACCACAGGCATTCGGCGTGTTTCGGCTTTCATCGGTATAGCTCTATATATGAATAAGGCTTCTAACTTTGGTCGGACACGACCTCGTATCATAACACATTCCGCGATTTTATTAACGCTAATGTGAATATTATGGCGGAAAGTGCACATGTTCATTTGAGAATTATTGTTATCTTGGTAAATAACATAGTTAGAACATATTTATGCAAATAATATCGAATTACTGCTCCTTTTGCTAGGTCGGACACAACCTCGTATCATAACAAATGCAATAATGTGTGACGATATTGTAGTGGCAAGTTCATATGATCATTTGAGAATTATCGATATCCTGCAGAAATACATAGAATGCATCATATACAATTACAAGTTTAAGGCATGTTATTTTGTTATGATACGAGGTCGTGTCCGACCAAAGTTAGAAGTCTTGTTCATATATATAAGAGTTATACCGATGAAAGCCGAAACACGCCGACTGCCTGTGTGCACAACTGCCGATATCTAATTATAAACCAATTCCAGCAATGATATACATGTACTGATAAATCAAGACAGTTCCATGTCGTATACATGTTTTATTTCGCCTAGGAAACGTACATGGTGCTCGTAATGGGGTGCACACTTATTAATGGCATGTTGAAAGTTCCACGACACCCACTATATATACGCGCGTGCCATGCTGCTTTGGTGATACATGTGTACATGTATACGTGGCTGTTACTCAGAAAGTGGTGATTATGGCATGTGCGGCCAATGCAGACCCATATCAGCATGCGCATCCACATTGTCTGATCAGGCTATGCATGTTTCGCCACTCGGCCATGGGAACACCTGTCGTGCTTCTATCAAACAGTATCTAGATCCTACGCTAGCAGATCAGAAGTTAGACACATATACCATAAGCACCCTTTCTCCAGTAGCTGTCGATGCGTGTTAGTTATTTTCGTATAAATTGTGGCTTACTTTTTTTTTGTAAGTACCGCTACATAACTACATGATTATGCAACGGTATAAATAACAGACGATAATTAGTTGCTGGAGGCCAATCGTTGAGTCCAAAAATAGGTAAACCATGTGTATTATCATATCATAGCCTCGTGTTCGTGCATAATAAATACACGATGAAGTGCACGTGCATGCATGTCGCTATAATAGTGTATCTTGATGCTCAAACTAGGCATACTGTGTGTGGCTCAGTGGTATCGGAGCCGGTGAATATCGACAATTGTACAGGACTTGTGTTCATTATATTTGATCGAAAGTTCGAACATCACAAAACATATTACTTTTGTCGATAGTATTGTGTTTTTTAATGACTGGTTGGTGGAGAGGAAAAATGTGAAACGGCGATGTTTATTAATATTGCTATATGACCTCACTGTTATATATGATCACCAAGAACATACTACCAGATTATTCATGTATGCAGTCATGTCAAATGATGTACAGAAACATGACACATGAAATGTACATTTGGTTATTAGTTTTCTTCAAAATGAGATTAACTGTCTACATGTAATATATCTCACGCAGAAGTTAATGTAATTTGTAAGAGCAACACATATAAAAAAAGAAAAATGTAATAAAATATAAACAAACAGAAATATATATACTGTGTACACGTATATATGTATGAGAAACTAAGATTCGAACTCACTACCGACATCATTGATATCCGTCGCTCTAACCCCTCGACTACATAAGACATGGTGACAAAACTCAAAATCACTATTGAAACGGAATGCAGGCACGGGTATATTTACCTGTCTCACATATTCTGTGTTTTATTTATGGCCGGTCTGTTTGTAAACAAGTAGCAAGTTATCGTCTGCGGACTACTATATATATAGTTAGCAGCGAACCGACTGCGGGTAGTAGAACTAGCAGTAAAGCAGTAGATAGATGAAATCAAAGTACTGAAAGTACTGAACATAGGGTACTATAAGATTAAACTAGATTGATTGATTGATTGATTATTGGTGTTGCAGTTTCATTAACCCTTAAAGGTACATGCCCACTCAGTAGGTACAAAATGTTCTTTACATCAGAGACATCATCTGAGACATTTCATGCGCCATTATCCCACGTACTGATTGGCATTATTATACATTTTATATCAGACGTAAATTTACACACTGATATCAGGGGCGATAACCGTGTTTGCTTAAAATGTTAACGGACATTACTATTTAATCTCTGTATTTATTGTATGATGTGCAATGATCATACTTTAAAATCTGTCGAAAATATTATTTTTTCAGGTGACGCATTTCTTTAGTATAAATAATTAAAAAAATATCATGCCTCATTTGCATATGAAAAATAGCCTGATTACCCACCGGGCCGTCTCACTATCAGTTATACACTTATTTAATTCCTATAAATGACATTTTGGGCTTACTGAATGGGCATGTACCTTTAAAGCGCTGGAAACGACAATTGTCGTCTGCTGTTTTAAATATTTTTATATTTTCTCCTCAAAAACATACTAAGACGATTCTACTGCGCTGCCAAAACAGGTTTTTAAAGAGATTAAAATATACAAAATTAGCAGACGGCAATTTTATTTCTCTGCGTTTTAATGGTTAAGGGGTAAACTATTGATATGTCACAACTTGAAGTACAGTATACACTGCTACAGTATGTACCAAAACATTCAACAACATTACAGATTATGCATAGCAATATCAGAAAGATACGGTAACACATATACAAGACATCATCAATTCAAGTATACAGATTCCAGATATCTATGATCATATTGAATATAGATATATTGAAAACTGATTGAAGAGCAATAGTTACAATAATTCCGCCACGGAAGCGGTGTCGCGCCTGAAAATGCCTTATCGGTACATCGCCAAGTTTACTTCTGTTTTGTGAATGAAATAGTTGGCCCCGGATCGAGTATATTAAAACATACAAATGACGTCATTGGGGAAACCGCTGACAAAATTGTCAAAGTATGGAAGCCCAAACTTGTTAGATTTTTATATGTTAGATTGTTCCCTGACTGTAAGTTATCACCTTAAATACTGACTTATTGACCCCCTTCCCTGAACGTAGAATTGACACTCATGTTGGCGTGTATTGGCCACCATAGACAAATGTCAATCAGGCCGAATTCGGGAATGTCACTAAAATCCGCTGCAAATCCATCGATAGAGAGAGAGAATGAGGATTAAACACCAGTTAGACCTACATTGTTTCGCACAGGTGTCGGGTGAGTTTAAAAATAGGCTGTCGGAAGGTCAAACTTGATGTAGTTTGTGTGTTAAACGCGTCGCTTGTTTCGGAGAGTATTCGGAGGGGAGTTAACTCTGTTACTAAATTTAGCGATGACGGCAAATGGGGGCAAATCACGCGCAACAAAATAATCCGATGTGTTTTTGTACGTAGAACATCCGTTGTTGATATTGTGCAGTGCAAGTAGTTTTTCATAATATTATTTTCAATTAGCGGTTTCAAAACTGCATTGAAAGGATGAGTAACACAATGCATATGGTACAATCAGAATCTGCACAAAGTGGATTGAATCAAAGTACTGAAAGTACTGAGCTGCGAGCCCAAATGAAATGGGTGGTAAACAGTGTTTTAGTATATTCTCATTTAAATATTTCAAATAGAATAATTGTAGTAAATGGTGTTATGGGAAACGGTATAACACTCGATATATTTTGTATGTGGAGAGGGGAAGTAGATGTATAGAAACAGGAATAATCTAGTATTTGTTTTTTATGCATTACATACACAGCCGCATCAGCTCTGACATTTTTATCAATTTTAGACATCATTTAAGGAAAATATAACTGATTTTCGAAATCAATATCGGTGAAATACGGCGATGCGATAAGGGTGGTAATTCCATATCCGGGCTCAATTATTGTAAGTCAAAGTGTACGCTATTACCACTCATTCGAAACATGCCGACGCGACGATTCAAATGAGTGAACCATCTGGACGACACGGTTCAAATGAGTGGTAACAGTATATTTTTTATCAATTTTAGACATCATTTAAGGAAGATATGACTGATTTTCGAAATCAATATCGGCGAAATACGGCGATGCGATAAGGGTGGTAATTCCATATCCGGAATCACTCTTCAAACACCTGTGGTTATAGTGTTGTTTTATGCAAATTTGTACACGCCGTAGTTGTGAATGAAAAATTCCAGACAGGTGCCAGACAGGTGTGATTCGGGTTTACATACCATTAATGCGCGACCAAAATATTCCGTTTTATTTGTGGAAATTGAAAGGCTAAATCTGGGGTTCCATTGGTTTTTCTTCAATTAATTATGTACCAAAGATATACATTCTAATAAATGTGAAATGTAAAATAGCATAAAACGAGTCGCTAACAATGACCTAGATAAAAGATGTATACATACGGTCCACACGAAAAATTAGCGCCGTGATATCTGACTGTATTTTGAGAACCGGTTACATAAACTGCGAGAGGCCCGCAGCTACAAATGAATAATTATTACTTTGATGCATACAGTTGTATTTCATATGCACATTATAGCCCTTGGCAATCTACCAAGACTGGTGAAAACCGCATGCAAATGTTCCATGTCTGTCACATGTTAAGAGGTTTTAGTTTCTACAAATGTATGCGAATGAGATGATACACCACATTAAGATTATTTAAATAATACAAATTACGATATTGGTTTTCCCAATAAATTCAATATTATTGTGAATAAAAATGTATTTTTCTTTGAAATGTGTATGCCTGAATACATGGTCAACATTTTTAATTTATTAAGACAGAACGTTAAAGGTACATGCCCACTCAGTAGGCACCACATGTTCTTTATAGGAATTAAATAAGTGTATAATTGTGTCACTATTCCACCAGTTCTAAAAATTACGAGTGCCCGCAGTACTGCCCGGTATAAATATATATGTTATCATTTAGTAATCTTTTAATTTACTGATAGTGGCTTGCAGTGGAATCAGGCTATTTTCATTTGCAAATGAGGCATACTAATTAAATACGTCACCTGAAAACATACTATTTTTTGACAGATTATAACGTATGTTCATTGCACATCAAAACATAAATACAGAGAATAAATAGTAATGTCCATTAACATTTTAAAGAAACACGGTTATCGCCCCTGATATCAGTGTGGAAATTTCGTCTGATCACGGTAGAATAATGCCAATCAATACTTGGGATAATGGTGAATGAATGTTTATTATTTTCATTCCGTAATTTTTAGAACTGTTGTAATAGTGACAAAATTATACACTTATTTAATTCATGTAAAGAACATGTTGTGCCTACTGAGTGGGCATGTCCTTTTAAAAATAATGAAGAAGTTTATCCATAATATTTAAGCCACACGACCCTTGAAGATAACAAGTATTCATACATGCACTATGCAATACAACATGACAAAGATGACGAACGTCACAGTGTACATGTAATACATTTTACATGGAATGAATGAATAAATAAATCTAGTCTAATGTAAATAAATTTAATTGACTACCGAGGTTTTGGTTACTGTAGATATATAAATAAAATAAAGTAGTATATGACGTCCCAGTAAGTCCTGCATAATCCAAGCTACTTTAAAAAATAAAAATTGTCAAGGTCTGTACAGTGCATATTAAACTGCTTCCGAGAGGCCCTTTAACAACAAATTCATTTTCGTGAACGGAAAATTTTTGATGACACGTCAAAAAATACACCCCGCAGCCATAAATATACGGACCACAGCAACGACGAATCTTTACATTGTATAACCGGAATGCATTAGATGAACATATGTATACACTGTGCACTTGAATTATATTGCAACTTTAGAACGCACACATGCTTGCCAATTTTCCTTGATCGGGTTGATGGGAATTGGAGTAATTAAATGAAATTATAAATGTATTCTCAAATTGACAGCTTAACCTCCTGTTCGTAGAACTCCTTCTAATATATAATTCCAGAGGATGGGAATGGAATTTACCCAAAGAGACGAATATATACACTGACGCTTCTTGCTATGTTAGGTCCACACTATTTGAAATATTTGACTGTCTAATACTCGTCTCAGTACCATGAACGCCACCAGTCCCTGATCGGGGTACACAGTGTACGTTGCGTGTATAGATGTAGATAACTTTTCATTTAAAATCACTGCAGTGCAATACAACTTCAAGCCATGTTATTCGGCAGTCACATTGAGTGTGTGTGTAGACATTAGTAGTCACGATGGGTTATTTGCTAACCCCGTTTATTCCAACTGGTCGACACTGTCCCTGGGAACATCGAGAGCCCCTAGTCCAGTATGCATTTCCTCCGTCAGTCCCCGGCACGGGTACAGCGGTGACTGACAGCAGCAGCAGAGGGGCCCTGCCGACAAACATTTCATATACGGCGCCATTCCACAACTCCCCAGCGTACACACGCACCGTCTGCAGGGTCCGTTACCGGACAGAGGCCCCCTGTCATCACGGCGGTCACTGTTGTGAGCCACGGATGGATCGCCATTGCTCTCTTCCTCTGGGTATACACGGGAAAACAGTACGTCAGCGGACGTGGCAATCATTAACGTGATGAGAACTAATTGCATCGTGTGTTAAGTAGATCAATCTAAAATAGAAAAGTTATGCATTCTATATTTAATGAAGTCTGGTATACGGGTAACGCCTAATGCATGCCCAGGGGCGGGTCCAGCATTTGGAGAACGGGCGGGGGGGGGGGGGGGGGTCTAGTTGCGAAGGTAACTCTTGCAATCCGAACCGTCCGTAGCTAGCTACGGGAGTAATTGCAAGAGTTACCGTTCGCAATTAGGGGTTGTCCTATTTTCGAGCTCTTCGAAATTCACTTTCTTGTGTGGCATTTAAATTCAGACTCCAACTGGTGGTAAACTGTGATCTATGTAAACTCCGTGGCTGAAGGGGGGGGTGGGGGGGGGGGGGGGGGGGGGGGGGGGCACCCCCCGGGGGGGGGGGGGGGGGACCCCCCCCCCCCCCTCATCATCCCCAATCCCCACAATATTGTTTTACCAGATTGAGCGGCATGTATAGGGTGGCCCAAAAAAACTTGGATACGTTTTGTAACCCACATATATGTTAATATACTATTCGAATCTTAATAAATGTTGGCATACATATTGGTGAATGTCTGAGTAGTACATAATTATTCCTTACTATTCATGCAAGTACTTTGAAGTAATCATATGTAAGTATGACGTCACTAGGTCAAAATTGAGAAATTGTAGTAAAAAGGGGAAGATAATCCATGATCGGGGGTCGAATCAATAATCGAAATTCACTTTGCGCATCTACACACCATAAGGAGGCACACACCAAGTGTTAAGCCCCTACATATTAGGGTTAAAACGTTTTACTTCTTACAAGGCGAAATTGGGAAAATTCCAAGTAGAAAAGGGGGAAATAATCTATGATCGAGCGTGGGTCGAATAAAAAATCGAAATTAACTTTTCGCATCTGCATACCATATGGAAAGCGGACACCAAGTTTCAAGTCCCTACCTATTACGGTTAAAAAGGTTTACTTCATACAAGAAACGAGACGAGACGGACGGACGTACGTACGTACGGACAATTTAGGTCCAAAATGGCAGGTAATCCATGTCCGAAGGGTCGGATTTAAAATTGAAATTAATTTCCAATATCTATACATGTATATATCTTCCGTTATAAAGAAAATGTATGCCAAGTAATCAAGTATTAAGCTCCATCTATTACAGTTTAGAAAGTATACAAGTTATAAGGCAAATTTGCAAAGGAACACCCGTGACGAAAACAATATATCCATTTTTCTAGTGGGTATAATAATACATACATACCTTAGATACTTTTGTTCACGTTTATGACCATCAATAACATGAAGTGTGATATACTTCCTGTAACTCGTCGGTGTTATATGTTGACTGTCTGTCTATTTGTATGTGCTAATTTCAATATATATAGTCGGTTTAAAGGCAGTGTGTCTCAACGCCAAGAAAGTGAACAGAATAGGAGAAATTAGTTTTAAAGTAGGTTTGTATCGTATTGATGAACCTATTTGTTCATATAAGTCGCCAGTAAAAAAAGTGGGTATCGGTAAAAAAAAATATCAAATACACGCTAGTTATTTTTCAGTATTATAAACATGTTTTTCAGTTGATGGTTACCAACTTATTCTATTTAAATTAATGCCACGTACTAGCGTATCTTATGGAAACTAATATTTTTTAATTTTGGTATAGTATTATCATTTCACAACAAAAAATAAAGAAAGTTCATAATGTTTCCTTACTGGTACACGTAGAGCGAATATGCCAAATTAAAGTATGTCAAGCCAAATTATCTCCCCTGCTTATCACAGTTTATGTAGCCTATTTCACCAACATGGCAAAGTATACTTATCTAGCAAAGTATACTTTGAGGAATAAATCTTCAATTTAAGGATAAATTTATTATTTTTTATTGTACTGAATTTATTACATTATCACAGCCTTTTTGGCTGTGATAATGTAATACAATCAGTATAATAAGTATGCATACTTTGAATCATCAAATATATGCAGTCGTTAACTATAGTGATATATTAAATAATGCATTTCGGGGAAAATTAAATGATTACTCCCTCAAAGTATACTTTGCTAGATAAGTATACTTTGCAATTTTGATGAAATAGGCTATTGATAGCACTTACTTGCATTGCATGACTACAGGGCATGTTTTGGGGAATGTGATACAATAAAATAGTGCGATTTATTTATATATAAGTCATTTACTGTGCATGAAGCGAAATAAACACATATTGGACATCTGAGACATCATCTTAGACACGGCCACTTTACTGGGTGTCTTGAGATAGAACGTAAACATTATAATTCGCAATACATACAGCTTCACCGCGTAGACAGTATATACCGTCATAAAGTGCACTTGAATTTGGAAGTTCGACATGCACCTCCACACACGAAATACAGAATCATTAGCTTATTGTATTGATATTTGTTCTATTTTTTTCTTTCTAAATTGTTCGACAGTTGCTGAAAATAATTATGAAAAAGAGAATAAAATTTAACAAAATCTGAGAATCAAGTTCCGCAATGACGCTGATCGATGCAATCAAGCCGAGTATCTCGTGGAGTAGGCATTATATAAATAAAGTAAATGTATTATTATATTACAGTGTGTGTGCATGTTTTGAATTAAATATATCATGGATCTGCGTTCCAGCAATATTTGTATACACTGGAATGTTAAAATGGCAGTGTTGTTAGCTAATGGTTTACTGATATTATACACAAAATGCCATCAGTTTTAATTATTGGCAAGCATCTCGCCCGCTAAATATGTATGAGGTAAATTAAGTAATGGTAATTATTTATTATACTGTAAACCTTTGTACAACAATATTAAATGTGAGGTGACAAAATATTATTATAATTAAAACAATCTTATTCCCGTCCATCGGAATTAAATTCCGGTTTTATTTCCCGATGGTCGTGACCAGAGGCGGATCCAGCATTTTGGGAACGGGGGGGGGGGTGTCTAGTTGCGAAGGTAACTCTTGCAATCTACTCCCGTACCATCCGTTTACGGGATAGTAGTTGCAAGAGTTACTGTTCGCAACTAGGGGGTTGTCCTATTTTTGTGGCTCCCTTCCAAATGCACTTTCCTGTGTTTTACGGCATTTAAATGTTGACTGGTGGTAAACTCCGTGTCTGAACGGGGTGGGGGGGGGGGGGGGTGGGGGTTGCAACCTCGGAATCACCCCCCCCCCCCCCCCCCCCTCCAGATACGCCCTGGTGACGAGCTGCAATTTATAACACTATGCACCTCTCAATGTCTTCCATATGCCCTGTGTGTGTGGGGGGGGGGGGGGGGAGTCTGAGAGAATATTAGATATCAATCCCGAAGTTTCTGTCTCTATAATGGTTTACTGATATTATGAACAATAGTATGCGAGTGCGCAGACTGGTCATTGTTACAGTGGCCGCAAATATCAAGCCTCCTTTCAGACGGTTTCAGACTCTGTTGGCCGTATCACTTCGAAGCCATGCATTCATAGTATTTCACAGTTTTTATGCATACCACTGGCTGAAATATATGGCTGTAAACGTAATATAATAGAAGATAGAAAAGTGACCACCATTAGTTCGGGGCGGATGCTGGGGCGGGGGCGGCGGGGGCGGCGGGCACACCCAGGGGATTTATAGAAACATTTTTTTTTTGGTCTAAATCACACCCCTGGAACACGGAAATTTGTCAAAATCCCTAGGGTTGGAGGTGTTCCAGGCATCAAAGAACACTATATAATCCCGTTACGTAAAATCCGGCCAAGTCTATTTCCCTGGTATCGGTCTCACCGGGCCTGTCAAAATCCGGCCTGTCGAGAAATTATAGGAATAAACAATTTCAACCGCATTAATCAAATATTTAATTACATTTAGATGTCCATATGTCTCTGCATTAATGGACGATTCTGTTTACTGACCGTTCCAGGGTGGATTCCTTGCTTCCATGCTTAATTCACAGGTGTCAGCAAAAGAAATCGCCCGATGACGCAGTTTCTGATATAAATTAAACCAGAACGATACTTTGTATGCGGTTTTGTCTGGTCCTAGGGTCTGAGGATATGAGGAGAATATTCGGTGGATGGATAGCAACTATGTAGTGGATGATTTTATAGAACATGATGAGCCGGGAGCGTGTTCGTCTGATTTCAAGAGAGGGCCAATTTAAAGTATGGAGCATATCAGAGACAGATCGAGCTTGTGTTGTGATATCGCTTCGAAACATATCTAGCTGCGCGGCGTTGTACTTTTTCAATTTGATTTATTTGAGATTTCGTATGTGTGTCCCAGACAGAAGATGAGTATTCCAATTGTGGTCTAACAAGGGCTTTGTAGGCGTGATATTTTGCTTTTGAAGAATCTATTTTTAGGTTTCTACGAAGAAATCCCAATGATTGATTTGCTTTACTGGTTATATAATTGGTGTGTTTGTCCCCTTTTAAATTATTCTGTAGAGTGATACCCAAATAGTTTGCGTGTTGAACCTTTTCGAGAGGATGATTGTGTAATTTATGCGTGAATTTAATTGGGTTTCTTTTTTGAGTGACACTAAGGATGTTACATTTGTCAGGATGAAAATGCATCAACCAATCGTGTTCCTATCTGCTTGCGGCTTCAAGGTCAGATTGTAGATTTCGGGCATCGTTTTTATTATAGATTTCTTTGTAGATTATACTATCGTCCGCAAAAAGTATGAGTGTACTGTATTTTAGGTAATCTGGAAAATCATTTATGTAAATATGAAAGAGGATAGGACCCCGAACAGTGCCCCGGCGTATTCCGGATGTGACGGGTACTGTGTCTGATGTTCCCCCCTCCAGGACAACTGCCTGAGTCTTATCGCTAAGGAAATCCGAAATCCAATGAAGCGCATTACATGTGATACCATAATATTTCAATTTGTACAGAAGATGACGATGGGAAATTTTATAAAATGCTTTAGCAAAATCCATAATGATGACGTCTGTTTGTGTACTTTGGTTATTTGACTCTGATAAATTTTGAAGAGAGAGAGAGAGAGAGAGAGATAGTTGAAAAATAATGATTAGTATTCTACTTTGCAGTTTGTCTGGTCCAGCAGCTTTATGGGGTTTAATATTTTGAAGAAGCTTTTTGATTTCATTTTCTGTGATGGTGATGCCATTCATTATTGGGTGTGGGCTTGACCCTTTGTCAGGTGTGTTTTCATTTGTAATAGGTGTGAAGGCTTTTAGGAATTGATTGTTAAGGATGTTTGATTTATCATGGGAACTTGATTGAAGTATGTATTTTTCCCTAGGAGGAGGAACTGTTTGACTTTCAGTTTTCTGCGTTTTTATATACGAAAATAAATTGTTTGGAGTTTTAGCAAAAGTTGGGCAGTCTTGTTCAGAGATTGGTATGTCAAATATCATGTTTTCAATATAGTTCCAATATGCATGCCGTTGTTCCTTTTGTATTTCGCTTTTTATGTATTTGAGGTTGTCGTTTCTGACAGAATGCCGCTGTTTGCACTTTAATAGCTTTCGTTTTTATGTGTTCATTTTTCGTCTTAATTGAATTCCACCTACGTAAGGAGGTGGTGCATTCAATGTATACTCAGGGTTCCCACTGGTCCTTAAATTCCTGGAAAGTCATGGAATGTGGAAACAATGGATTCCAGGCCTGGAAAGTTATGGAATTTACCTCTTTTTCTGAAAAGGTCATTGAAAGTCATGGAATTTGGATTCCAGTCCAATTATTGATGTTGTTGAGGAAAGATCAGTTCAATTTCGTGATTTCTAGCCAAACGATTAAGTGTGATAAGGGCACCTGGCATGAAATCAGGATGTTTTCACTTCAGAACTGAATTACTACTTCTCTCCACAACACAGGTGTATTCCAGGCTCAAGTTATGAGTCGATAAGCCGTAAAACACCGTTTCATCAGCATCATCCATGCAAATATGTGTCCTTCAATTTCGAAAACGGATCCTTGAAAGTCATGGAAAAGTCATGGAATTTGGTCTTCCCAAAAGAGTGCGAACCCTGTATACTATGGCATGGTCTGCTTCCCCCAATTGGTGTGATTGTTTCAAGGTTGTTTGCAATTTTGAGGTAATTTGTAATTAGTATGAGATCTAAATTAAGTTGTATCTAACGGGTTGGCCTGTCTACTAGCTCCGGGTATTCCTACCTGCGTGTGCCACAACTAATATATAATTATACGACCGCATATTATTTTTATTTATTTCGTTGTCATTATGAATTAATAGAGGTTGCCTTATATTTCTACCAAATTTGGACAAAACCCGTCAATGATTTTGCGAAAAGCAAGTAATCATGCAGTGTCTCAATATGCCTATGTTAAATTTGAATTACCACTAATTCGATAATCTGACAATCAAATGAATGATAAACAAAATAGAAAATACAAAATATGTATTTCTGTGGCTAATTGCAATCCAGTTACAAATATAAATTCAACGTAACAGAAAACAATATGTGAAAACATTCCTCAAGTTCCCGGTCTAATATCATAAGGATGAAGCACGGCCCATCATGCACAATGAGCAGTACTAGAACCAGTATGCCCATCATACATGATGTCCGACAGATGTTACTGCATGTAGCAGCAAACCAAGCGACCAGGAACAAGAGAAATGCAACAAGCACCGACAGTTCCAGTGCCTGGGAAATGAAATCAATTTCCTCAGCCGCCAAGCCGAAGGCCCGTCAAAAAAATAAAAAATAAAAAAAATATTAAAAAAATTAATTAACTAATAAAGGTGTAAGAAAGTATGAAATTAAACAAGTCAAAAACAAACAAACTAATAACAACCGGAACACGAGAGTACATTCTCGCACATGAAGACCTGTAACATTAAAGATGTAACCATACGAGTGATGTTGCTATGAGTATAGGAACACGAGTGGAAAACTATTTACTAAATGAATTAACGTAAATGACCCCCCCCCCACCCTTCTCCGAAAACAATACGAACCGTTAATGCCACAGGTAATCATTGCGTGAATTTGCACCACATTCCCCAGCAGTTTACCTGCCAATCACTGTGGAATATATAGTGATTGATTCATTTACTCAAACACATATTCCTCGCATCTGAAGTACTGTGGAAAGGGACCTGTAGAGAACCCAAAAGGCAGATTAACAGCAGGGAAATATGCAAACAGAAATCCCTTCGCAACCATTTTCAAAACGGTTGGAACCTTTGTTGAGTCAGTTAATTCAACAAAAAAATCCAACAAAAAGGGAACAAACTCCATGTTATGTACAACCTTTCAAGCAATAAAGAAACCAGTCATAAAGGGATTAGTCTGTAGTAAGTAAATACAGAAATACTCATTGTTCTCAAGTATGGAAACCTATCAGAACTTGTATATAAAAATTACTCAGCACACGAGAACCTTCCGTGTTTAAATGTAACCCGCCATCCTTGACCGCAAACATGTGGCGATATTAAAGGTCTAAACGTTGAGATGAAAGGAATTTTTCTCAAATTACAAAAACGTCTATTTGTTGTTGGCATTTTTAGCCAACTCCTGGGATGAATCAAAATCAACCGGCCTAGGTAAAATGGCCGAAAAGGAAACTTTCATGGAGTGTTGCAAATTCCTGATCAATTTTTTTTAATTAATCAATGCTGGTGGAAATTCATCGGAAGACAACTTAAATAAATCATTAGTGCCAACATGAATTATCACAAAGTCTGATGAAGCTATTTGGCGCTGCAAATATAAATTTTGCTTAACTTCGTGTCCTAAGCGTCAAAATGTTGCACCAGGGAAACACTGTAAATCCAGGCCATTAACCCCATGCATGTGTTTATAAATCGAGTCAGAAATTAGCAGTACTCGTTTGGGTCCTGTAAACAGAAAGGAACAAATTAAAATTCTCTGAGCTGCCAGGTGACAAATGTAAAGGCATCGGATGTAAAATGCCACACTCAACAACAACAACCAGCATAGAGTCAGGTCAAAAAGTATCACCCGATAAGCAACTTATGATAGCAACAATGTAAATAATGTTTTATCAATAAACAGTATTGTCTCCGGTCTGGATCTACACTGGCCGCACATGAAATGAGGCACCATTCCCCAGCTGAAAGTACACCAGCCAAGTCCAGATACGTCAAATCTAAACCCTGGCAGCCCAGAAGACCCCAAAGTGATCACAATTAGGCGCCGAAGTGGAAAAGGCCGAAACCATACGCACCACGAGAGGCAAAATACAAATACAAAAGAAGCTGTAACTGCAGAAATGTAGCCCCTGGGCTCGGTGACCCGTATATAGCCAGATCAGCCTGCGCATACGCACAGTCCGATCAGGATCTGCACTGTTCACCTCACCGCCAACAAAAAAACCCGTCATGATTGTAATAAGCAATATGAATCGTTATTAGACTACAGAAGTGTGCCACTTAATAGGTGATCACTTTGAGTCCAGTGCAGACTCAGAGCAGCATGTACTTCCGCACATTCTGATCAGGATATGCACTGTTCACCACCCTACCTACGAAACACTTGTCACGATTGTAACAAGCAATAAATCGTTATCAGTCTACAGGAGTGTGATATTCGATCAGGAACTACACTGGTCACAAATCGCGCAACATCAAGCTTATCAGCAAGAGTGAAGCATAAATATTTCTTATACGCATCACTCTTCCAATCGCCGTGATGCTGAATTAAGTCGGACGGTACTCCAGCATGAAAAGCTAATGTCCCCCCCCCCCCCCCCCCCCCCCCCCCCCCCCCCCCCCCCCCCCCCGCCCCACCACCCCAAAAAAAATAAAAAATTCTCTGGAGTGATAGGTTACATAAAGACTGTCGAATACAATGCGGTTTTAATCTACTCATACCTTTTAAACTCAAATTCACCAAAAAACGGTTTATGTCAATTTCAATACCCAACATTAAATGCATTGTTCGAACACCACTAATGTAGTTTCTAATGGAATCAACTGAATTAAATGACCGACTGAGAAATTGAGCATACATAATGACAAAATGTGTGTGGTCGTTGGCACTGCACAAAAAGAAAATAACAACAAAACAATAGACGAGACTCCCATTGAATCCTCAAGTTCTTTGTAGTACCAGAAGCGTAACCCAATTGTGTTGAAAACTTTCAAATCCGTCCTTAGCTCTGCCAACTGTGTTTCTGCAAAAATAAAAGTTAAAAAATATATATTGTTTGGAAACGTAAGACGAAAAATTACCAGGTATTGCAAAATTTAAATAATCTGCCGACACTTCGCATTCTACCGCATTCTGACCATAATTATGCAAGAATTCCTTCCTATGCCAGTCATTAATGTTCCACCGACTCAAATGATCTGCTGCATGGTTGTCTACTCCTTTAATGTATTTTGCCTTCAATTCAAGTTCAAATTTTGCTGCAAGAAAACATATTTCCCTTAAACATGATTGTAAAAATTCGTTTCTTGTGGAGCCCTTGTTAATTACAGCACAGGACGACTGGTTGTCACAATACACCACTATTTTGTGTCCGTTTAACAGGTGATGCCCACAATCTTAAAGCTACAACTATAGTCAGCATTTCTAAATGATTTATGTGTAAATGAAGTTCATTTGTTTCCTCCGGGAATTCACAATGAACATACAATTTCCCACAAATTCCTCCACAACCAGTCAAACAAGCGCTTGGTCTGTGGACATCACACTGTCAGGTTCACCCCATTCATTGAACGATATTAATAGTATGCCATTGTACTCGGGCAGGAATGTATCCCACCAAAATATATATAGATCCTTTCTCAAATATTCGGGAATAATGTGGCTTCTCGTAGTAGATGTATAAATTTCGCGTAAAAAGCGTAACATCCGTTGTACAAATATCATACCCGGTCGGACACACGCACTAACAAAATTTAATTTCCCTAGAAGAGATTGTAACTCTTTTTTAGTGGTTTCGATTTTCTGCAACCACATTTTGACCAAATTTTGGATTTCTTTCAGGCGTTCAGGTGAAATTTCCAGTGTCATTTTGATTGTGTCAAACAAAATTCCCACAAATATCATTCTAGTTGAAGGAAAACAGGCCTTTTCTGCAGACTCCTTGAAGCCACATTTTTCCAGAATACTTGCTAAAGTCAAGAATGAAAATTCCGCTAATTCTTCCTTTTCTGGTGATGCGAGATCATCAATGTAATTTAGCAAGCTAATGCCAAGTTTAAACATCATGAATGAGATTGCGTTTGTTACTCTTTGGCAAATCTGAGCTGCCGATCTTAGCCCCATCATTAATACCGTATCAAAAAATAAATGTTTGTGATACATGTATATCCTACTTTGTTATACTCACTGGGACAGATTAAATTGGTACCTGGCGAAATGCCCGGTAAAGATCGCGTTTGTATAATTTACAACCAACGCCTTTTTGCTGAATCAATTTGATCAAATCATCTACTTTGGGGTATATTATTTAAGGAAACCTTTTCACCCGGATATTCATCTTTTGTTATGGTGTCGTTTAAAGAATGAGTTTTAGGAAAACTTAAGTCCAAAATAACACGTCTTTCAAAAGTATCTTTCTTATGAACAGAATTAGGAGGCGAAAGAAAAATGTCAGTAGCAAACGGATTGTTTTCAAATGGCCCCAGAACAGTTTCATGTTTAATTTAAAATATTTGTTCAATGCGTTAGGGTAATCGCGTGCACCTCTGTGATTTTTGCATGTAAATTTCGAAGATCTAGTTGGAAGTTCCTTAATACATCCCAAAGGAAATCCAAATTCCAACAAATCGCACAGCTCCGAGTCTCTATAGTCTGACAACAAATCGCACAGCTCCGAGTCTCTATAGTCTGAAAACAAATCGCACAGCTCCGATCTCTATAGTCGACACAAATCGCACAGCTCCGAGTCTCTATAGTCTGACAACAAATCGCACAGCTCCGAGTCTCTATAGTCTGACAACAAATCGCACAGCTCTGAGTCTCTATAGTCTGACAACAAATCGCACAGCTCCGAGTCTCTATAGTCTGACAACATATTTCGCAAAAACGGAAAATTTAATTTATTATTGACTCGAATTTTACAAATTTCGTAATTAAATTTCCCAGAATTTATTACTGTATCATGAGCGTGTAACAAAAACTCTAACCTACTAGCACTCACATTGTCTGCAGCTGAACAGATGCTACAATCTTTGTGAAATGGACCAAATTTGACCTTATTGCTGGAAGAAATCCTGGAAATATTTGTTGTTTGCGCGCTTATAATATAACATGAATTGTGGCAAAAACAACTCAACCACGAACATTATTTCAAACTGTCACAATGACTGGAAAGCACAAACTGTGATGAGAGAAAACTGAGCGCTTGCAACTCCGAAGGGAAATCATTATTGACCAATGAAGTTGTTCGGAAGACAGCTCCCTATAATACAAATTTCAGATATGAACACAACGAAAGCGCAAGGGAATTAATCACAAAATACAAATTTACATGAAACAAAATGATCATCTCTGTTAATAGTAATTAACATTTTTTATGCATTAACAAATTCCCAATGACCACATTCCCCATACACGACTGTATGTGGATCGTACGTTGTGCAACCACAGCAATGTCATAGGTCTATAATAAATATATATCTATCTAATATTGTGTTGACTTTTCATCTCATTAATTTTGGTCTATTGTGACTGGTACGAATTGCGAAGACGACGAAATTGAGTGGGTACGAATTTACCCGAATATTAATAGACTGGTTTCAAAATAATTACAATTAAAAATTGCGTTGTGTGCGAAGATTCTACAATGTTATCTTTGTTTACTCTAAACATTTCCGGGTTGTGGGCGGATGACAAATCCGACTGTGACGCCGTGTAATACACACCAGCCTCACGTGCTGTTTAATTCATTCATGGCCTACATTTGTCTTTGCTAAAACTGGCAACAAACTTCACTTGGATATGTCTACGACAGCAGTAAACAAACGCAAAGCGTAAGTTGTTATTTTTACAATAAACATAACGGTTATCCGACGGTACCAGTTGTCGTTGTAACACTTCACATCACTTCACTTGACAATTTTCCACCATTTCCTATGCCAGTCATAAATGACAATAATATTATCACCAGGCTAATAATCATAATGCAAGATGCATTCAAATCACGTTTAATTTTCAGTTGTGGTACATGCTATTTTACCATATTCATTATGGTGTACACTACAGGCGGGATTTATACCAACAACAAGATTATAACAATCTACAAACTGTAGCATATTATTCTGAGAATTTTTATAATCAACAGAACAATACATTCTAATAAAACCACAGAGTTTATATCTACATCTGTGTAATCAAATATAATTCTGTGTTAGTTGTATCCCCCGGACTTTGTCGGGGATACTATGGGTTTGACACCGTGCCGCGTCCGCGTCCGCCGCAGACACTTCTTGTCTGAAGCATAACTCAAACACCCTTTGGAATATTTTCATGAAACTTCACACATGCATAGATCACGACCCGAAGGTGTGTCGCACACAAGAATGACAACTCTTGCATAGCTAATTTTTTAGTTATCTCCCTTTTTTGTTTCACGCACTGATTTCGTGTCCGGAGCATAACTCGACCACCCTTTGGAATGTTTTCATGAAACTTCACACATGCATAGACCACGACCCGAAGGTGTGTCGCGCACAAGAATGACAACTCTTGCGTAGCTAATTTTTTAGTTATCTCCCTTTTTTGTTTCGCGCACTACAAACTGGACAATAATGCACGTTTTCTTGTGTGCTCTGTACACCTTACCTGTAGAGAGAACAATAGCCTTCTCTGGTTGAACAGTAGTGACTGGGAGAACCATTCACCTGTGCATGTGCTAGCATGTGCAAATGTCCAAACTGACCACTAAACTGACCACTATTACAGGTAATTTATACAGGTAAATGATTATATTACATTTCCGTAAACTGTGTTGACAATATTGTGGCAATATGTGGACCTGTGCAGATATGATATGTAGATAAATATAGGACTATTAAACAAAAATCTGGGCTCCAGTAGCGAGCATTATTATTTTTAATTTTTAAACTTTTTTTTTCCATTTTTTTTTCTCAATTTTTGTCTAGTAGCACAAGGTCGTAAGTGCTATATACAGACTATTATCATATAATAAAACAATTATTGACTCAGGGCTCCACGTTAACTTTTTTTTCCACTAGACCAGTCGGGCTAGTACTTTTAGAAACTACTAGCCCTGCCCTAATTTTTACTAGCCCTGACCTAGTGAAGCGTAACTTGCATTAATTTATCAAAGTTTTTATTAAATTATACATGTATAATTATTATCAACTCGCGTTACATTGTACTTGTAGGAACTAGGACTCGATTGTACTGATTGTTTGGTACTACATGCATATACAGCATATGTAAACGGTAATCAATTATGAAATATTGAAGCGGACAGTTTTGAAACCTATTCAGTGTGCATTCCAGGAATTTTTAAAGTGGGGCCAGTTGACCCACCTCGTACACAAAGTTGGGGACATTTGAAAAAGGTATAGGCCATTGTAAATGACAAGAGAAAATATAATTAATGGAACAAACCTTCACAGTTTCACGAAAAACAGTACTAAGTCATGTTCATATCGGCTAACATAGTGATCGTGATGATACAGGTATGTGTTTGAATGTAATTAGTGTGTCCAACTACTGGTTATGTCGACTTCTGGTTATACAACAATGTAATTTACTAGTTGCATCATTGGAAGGTTTAACGTCCAAGAAATCAGTTGTTTACTTCTGAAAGAGTAATAATAAACTTATAACTACACAAATTAATCATGGAAGTGTCTGGAATACAGCTAATATTCACATCATTACTGAAAACAAGTAAAAACATGTCAGCAGCCGGCACTTCCGGTTTGAACATTTCGCGTTTTTTTTCAATTGGTGACGATTAAATTCATCTTATCCAATGTGTCAGATCAATGAATAATGCTTAATTAAATGGCAAATTATAATTTCCACTGATTCTGCCTCCCAGCCCAACAAAACAAGAACGTTAAGTGACTTAGAATATTCCATATCAGTTGAACTCATTTTCAATATGCTCATATCAGTGCACAATATTTATTAGCGATGTGGGTGTTAGTAAAATCACGTGCTCAGCAGCACACCTGAGCCAATACAAAGATTTTTTGATAAGTTGTTCGACACATTTGATCCACTGTGTGTAATTGCTGAGTCACTGGCCGATTACATGATCGGCGCAATGAGAATTCACTATTTTTTTTCAAGATAATTTTATGATCAATACGTACGGTACGCTCTGTTTGCGTATATTTCTAATAGCTTCCAATCAATCAAATTGCTATAGTATTTGGTGAATGAAGCACCATCAACCAATCGTAGATCGTTCTACTTCTTATGTAAATTTAGCTTTACTCCGGACTTGTTTGTTATGATTTAGTTTGGTTCTTTTATCGGGATCCGGTCAAAATTACATCAGAATATAATAATGCCGTGCGGTATTGAGCTTTGCATTGTTGATAATATATTTAAACTGTCCAGCCAAAAAAACTGAACGAACTAGAGACGTACATCAGTGTACACATAATTTTAAATTCCCACATTAAATTATCATATTCGATGGTAGCATTGATCCCACTGTTTAAAATGGGTACGTTTTAGTTTGGGTACGAAATACAGAGGCCTACTACAAATTAATATCAGTATTCATACCCGAAGCCGAGGCAAACAAATCCGCCTGGAGTTGTAAATAAACTATTTTTGAACTGTCAATTAGCGATCTTTCTTGGAAGTTTTGTTTGTTATTACCAGAAAAATAAAAGGTGAACTAATACTGTTTTATTTTTGGCAGAGACTTTGGTCAAATTGGAACACGACCAGTCGGGCTACCGACAATGGTATTCCGGGAAAATTGACACGACCGGACCAAATTTTTACTAGACCCGGTCGGTCGGACGTGCCTTACCTGGACGATACCTGGACGATGATTTTTGGGTTCAATAGGAAGGAGACTTAACTCCTTTTTAAACCCGACTTCTGCTGACCTCTTCTGGTACTGACTTTTATTCTCATGTGTGTTTTTAAATAAACTTCTTTGTTTGATATATTTGTTATATAAAGGTAAAGTCCTAATAATGATATGTAATGTCTCCTCGCCAGTGGTTATCTAATTGTGACTTGAATTAATTCACTGTTTTAGCTTCTATAACTGTATTTGGTAATAGGTTCCATTCATTGATCACCCTTTTAGAGAATGTTCGCTGACCAAATGAGGTTAAACATCTTGGCTTGACCATCTTTAGAGTATGTCCGCGAGTTACCGAACTTGAAAATGTGAAAAATGTCTCTGCCGGAACATCTTCAAAGCCTTTCACTATCTTGTATGTCTGTATCATATCGCCCCTTCTTCTTCTGTGTGCTAGTGATGGCAGTTTCAAGTATTTCAGCCTTTCAAAGTAACTCAAATGTTTGATATTTGGAACTAATTTTGTGGCTCGTCTCTGAACATTTTCAACACTGTCAATATCTTTACGTAGGTAGGGGTGCCAAATGGCATTTCCGTATTCCATGTGAGGTCGTACGAGCGCTGTAAATAGTCTGATAAATGACTTCGCATCAATGAAATCAAATGATCTTTTTATTAATGATAACACACTATTGGCTTTGTTAATCTTGGAGGATATATGTTTACTAAATTTCAAATCCTGTTGGAAAATAATTCCTAAGTCCGATTCTTCGGTAACTGTTATCAATGCAGCGGAATTCATAGAATACTGATGGCATGGATTGTCCCGTCCGTAATGTAGAGTCTTGCATTTGGCTACATTAAATTTTAAGTTCCATGTGTCTGACCAGTCCTGGAGAGCATTCAAATCTTCTTGCAGAGTGGCATTTTTTGTTGCAGGAGAATATAACTTAGTGTCATCAGCAAAAATTGTCACTAAACTTTGCACACAGTCAGGGATATCATTCACAAATATAATGCATAATACAGGTCCTAGTACACTTCCCTGTGGAACTCCGCTGACAACATCTTTCCATGTAGAGTGCTCACCGTTGATTGCTACTTGCTGTTTTCTAGATTTGAGAAAGTCTGATATCCAGTCCTGTATCTTTCCTTTTATACCATATGCTGATAGTTTCTGCAATAATCGTGGATGTGAAACTTTGTCAAAAGCCTTTGCAAGATCTAAATATATAGTGTCCCAGCTTTCATTGTCCTCCATATAGTTTGACCAATTTTCCATAACCTCCAACAACTGAAGAACACACGATCTGCCTGAACGAAATCCAAATTGTACGTCTGATAGTAATTTATTGACATTAAGATGGTTAATAATAAACTTTCTTACAAGTTTTTCAAGTAGTTTACACACAATTGATGTCAAACTAACAGGGCGGTAGTTTCCAGCATCTGATTTTGAACCTTTCTTAAATAATGGTGTAACACGGGCATCTTTCCATTCTTTCGGTATTTGTCCACTTTCCAAGGATTTCTTGAATAATAATGTTAGTGGTACTGCTAATGTCTGCGACATAGATTTTAATAATAACGGATGAACATTATCCGGACCCGTTGATTTGCTAGCGTCTAGTTCATGTAACAGCTTCTGAACAACTGATTCACAAATGTCAATATGCTCCAAAGGAGTCACACATTGTCTTTCATCAAATGTAGGTAAGGCGTTCCCATCATCCTGTGTGAATACACTTGAGAAGAACTCGTTTAGAACCCCTGCCTTTTCCTTGTCCGTCGTAGTTAGCGTATCATCATCCTTTTTTCAGATTCACAACGCCCGATCTTGATTTTGTCTTTTTCTTGACATATCTCCAGAATTGTTTGGGTTCCTTTTTAGCTTTTGAGGCAATAAGTTTCTCGAAATTACGCTTTGTAGATTTAATTGTATCGTTAGACTTGTTGCGAATTAACTTGTATTTCTGCAAATCACTCTCCCTCTTTGTGGTTAAATATTTAGACCAAGCATGCCTTTTCTCTTTAATTGCCAGTAGGGCATCTCCATTCATCCATAATGGTTTGGGTTTGTGTCCAGGTTTGTGTTGACATGTCGGTACATATTTATTTACACTATCTTCATAATGTTCTTTGAAAACGTTCCATATTTCCTGAGTACACTAGCCCTCAAACTTATTCACCCAATCGATACTTTCCCATTCCTCTGTAAAGCCTTCTATATCACATTTTGTATATTTGAATATCTTTCTGCTACTGTGAGTGTCTGTATAAGAACATAAGTAGTCAACTGATATAACAGCATGATCACTCACTCCTAACGATGGTAGGATGTTAATATTGTCAATATCGTTCTCGTCTTTGGATATAATAAGATCCAATAAACTACTCAGTTGTCCTTCGCGATATCTGGTATTTTCTCTCACATGTTGAAAGAGGTAATTGTCTCTTAAACACTCAATAAATTTGTGTTCATAATGGTTTTCAGTATGACTAGTGGTATATGTCGACCAGTCTATATCTTTCATATTAAAGTGCCCAGTAATTAATACACTATCACTCAATTCTGCTGCTTCTAGCAATAGTTTGTTTATTGTGTCACAATTATCATGACTAGATGGGCTTCTGTATATTACACCTATAATAATATTCTTATTATCAACTAGCCAATTACACCATGATGCGTCTGTATACAATGAATTTAAATAATCATTTGGTGAAATATTCAAATCAGAGTTTGTATATATAATTACGCCACGTCCATCATCAGAACTTGGAAAAGCTGTCTTAGTGTTGAGCCCTGATTGACTAGTGAACCATAGAATATAATCTGATATTCTATGGCTCACTAGTCAATAATAATGAATAATTGTATAATATGTTCGGGCCAGTGAAAATTGCTTTCGAGCCTAGGCTCGAAGTCAAGGTGGGACAAGGCGAGGCATTTGATTCCGCGGAATTCTTGTTTACTTATCTCCCTTTGTTGTTTCAGGCACTGATTTCGTGTCCGGAGCATAACTCCAACACCCTTTGGAATATTTTCAGTAAACCTCACACATGAATAGACCACGACCCAAAGGTGTGTCGCGCGCAAGAATGACAACTCTTGCATCGTTAATTTTGTGTTGACTTATCTCCCTTTGTTGTTTCGTGCACTGATTTCGTGTCCGGAGCATAACTCAAACACACTTTGGAATATTTTTTTTTAAACTTCACATATGCATAGAAGACGACACAAAGGTGTGTCACGCGCAATAATTACAACTCTTGCTTTGTTAATTTCTTAGTTATCTCCCTTTGTTGTTTCGTGCACTGATTTCGTGTCCGGAGCATAACTCAAACACACTTTGGAATATTTTTTATTAAACTTCACACATGCATAGAAGACGACACAAAGGTGTGTCGTGCGTCAATAATGACAACTCTCGCTTTGTTAATTTCTTAGTTATCTCCCTTTGTTGTTTCGTGCACTGATTTCGTGTCCGGAGCATAACTCGAACACCCTTTGGAATATTTTCATGAAACTTCACACATGCATAGACCACGACCCTAAAGGTGTGTCACGCAAGAATGACAACTCTTGCATCGCTAATTTTTTAGTTGTCTCCCTTTGTTTTTCCGCGCACTGATTTTGTCTCCGGAGCATAACTCGGACACCCTTTTTTCATTCAAACTACTTGTGTATCTGGGGAGGGCGATACACATGCGCTTGTCGACAAGCGTCCATTTCTAGTTTGTTATTGTTTTTCATATAAGACCCCCCAGTATAATGAGAAGCTATATTTTGGTAATTTGACAGCTACCAGTCTGTGTTTACATGACCTTGACTTCTCAAAATGGCTAAAGAATACAGTGATTCAAACCGACAGAACCATGCTTTGTAAATCTTTTTGAATAATGATGTTTATGAGTGGACAAAAGTGGGAATAGCTGAAATACAACATTTTGAAGGTATTCTAACACATTTGATTAAAACCTTACAAGACCAAGGGCGATGTGGAACATTTTTCTCCAGTTGACAGATAAGTATCTTCTGCAAAAAATGTCTGGGAAACTGACCGTGTAATTTTCTGTGATTAGTAACGAATGCGGAAATTCCCGACGCAGGGGTTATCCCGACAAATGGTTACGCTACTGTAGGATTTTAAATAAAAGTATGCAGTATTCGATACGTCAACCAATATTTGTCCAATAATAAAGTCTCTATTCTAGCATACAATGTATTATGTTAATGAAACTGTGGTTTTATCTGTCCGTACCTCTGTCTGTGCATTCACTTGTCACCGTGCGAGAAAGTGGCTTAGAAAATAAATCTCAGCTCTACTGATGTGTTTTACTATTTCATCTGTTTTTAGCTCACCTGAGCGAAGCTCATGTGAGCTATTGTTATCGCAATGTGTCCGTCGTCGTCGTCCGTGAACATTTTCAAACGTCTTCTCCTCGGTAACCATTGAGCCTATAGTCACCAAACTTCATGGTCAAGGTCCTTAGGTAGGGGGATTACAAAATTGTTAAGATGATGTCATTTCGTAATCCAAGATGGCCGCCGTCTAAAAATAGCACAAATTCTTCAAAAATCTTCTTCTCAAGAATCGCCAACCGGATTTCGACGAAACTTGGTAGGAATGATCAATGTACAATGCTCTTTCAAAGTTGTTAAAATGGTGACCCCGGGGTCAAAAATGGGCATGGCCCGTGGGGTCAAATTGGGGTCAAATTTTATTTTTGACCGAATATGGTCATGTCATATACCAAATTGAAGGTATCAATGAGGCAATCACTCTGGTGCATTTTTTTTGTCGAAATCGGATGGTTCTGTCATCCAATATGGCCGCCGAAAGGTCAAAAGGTCGTTCTTTTATTAGAGATTTCAAAATTCTTCTTTACATGAACCGCTTGGCCCATGGTAGCCAAACTTAAAAGTTATGGTCCATGGGTGAAACCTTTTCAGATTTGTTAAAATGGAGGTCATCGCTAATCCAAGATGGCCGCCGTCTAAAAATAGCATAAATTCTTAAAAAATCTTCTTCTCATGAACTGCTAGCCGGATTTCAACAAAACTTGGTATGAATGATCGATGTACATTGCTCTTTCAAAGTTGTTAAAATGGTGACCCCGGGGTCAAAAATGGGCATGGCCCGTGGGGTCAAATTGGGGTCAAATTTTATTTTTGACCGAATATGGTCATGTTATATATCAAATCGAAGGTATCAACGAGGCGATCACTCTGGTACATTTTTTGTTGAAATCGGATGGTTATGTCATCCAAGATGGCCGCCAAAATGTCTAAACGTCGTTCTTTTATTAGAGATTTCAAAATTCTTCTTCACATGAACCACTTGGCCCATGGTGGCCAAACTTAAAAGTTATGGTCCATGGGTGAAGCCTTTTCAGATTTGTTAACATGGAGGTCATTGCTAATCCAAGATGGCCGCCGTCTAAAAATAGCATAAATTATTAAAAAATCTTCTTCTCATGAACCGCTATCCGGATTTTGACGAAACTTGGTAGGAATGATTGATGTACAATGCTCTTTCAAAGTTGTTAAAATGGTGACCCCGTGGTCAAAAATGGGCGTGCCCGTGGGGTCAAATTTTATTTTTGACCGAATATGGTCACGTTATATATCAAATCGAAGGTATCAACGAGGCGATCACTCTGGTACATTATTTGTCGAAATCGGATTGTTATGTCATCCAAGATGGCCGCCGAAATGTCAAAAGGTCGTTCTTTTATTAGAGATTTCAAAATTCTTCTTCACATGAACCGCTTGGCCCATGGTTGCCAAACTTAAAAGTTATGGTCCGTGGGTGAAGCCTTTTCAGATTTGTTAAAATGGAGGTCATCGCTAATCCAAGATGGCCGCCATCTAAAAATAGCATATATTCTTAAAAAATCTTCTCATGAACTGCTGGTCGGATTTCGACGAAACTTGGTAGGAATGATCGATTTACAATGCTCTTTCAAAGTTGTGAAAATGGTGACCCTGGGGTCAAAAATGGGCGTGGCCCGGACTGTGTTGCAAAATGCCAGGACATATTAGGCTGTTATTGTGACCAATGTTTATATTGATGGGGTCTCAGCTCTCACGGATACAGCAAATTTAAAAGACAGATGAAATAGTAAAACTCATCCGTAGAGCTGAGATTTTCTAAGCTAGCAAGAAAGATACGTACCTACTAGCCTACCCAGGGATCGAACCAGGGGTCTCTGATTTAAATAAAAAATTTAAGGAGGGTGACTTTTTGTTATTTAACTATATTTTAGATTTAACTAGAAAAATTGTTGTAGAACACGGATGCCCCACTTACTGATTTAACAGTATAAAACTGCCATTGTTAGAATAGTTTAATCGAAAATGTAGATTTTTCACAGGATGGTAAAGGACCATTAGAGCAATGCATGTGTGACATATGAAGCCGATCCGTGCAAGGAAATAGAAATTATAATACAATTACCCGAACGCTAATCTTTTGTGATGGATGGGACGAGCTGACAAGGGTAACACAAAAAGCGCCCTCCACCATCATGATGGGGTAATACAAACTTTGTCGCCAGGAAAAAGTGGAAAATAGATCATTGTCAAGTTAGACGAGTGAGCTGCTTGATCAGGATCTACATTGGTAAAAAATCCCATAAGCCCTATTTCTCTTGTCACAACCACAAATGCATAAATGATCTGGAAACCAAAAGAGCACATACAATGTATTCATGTATTAAGCAAGCTAACCATTCTACGTGTACATTGTAACAAAGAAACACTAATGTGGTTAGTCAGTCATATTTATTTGACTCCCCAATTCATGTCATAGTCATATTTGTTCAGTTCTCATAGCTGACAAATTCACACCGTATACATGTACATGCATACGCCTATGACATATCATGTAATGACACATTTATCACAATGCTTGACAATTCAAGCCCCAAGAAAGCTTATAAATATGCAACTTTACAAATTATATCAAATAAACAATTAGTATTTCAATCCATGGTTGGAACGGAACAAAAACCTATAGAAAATATTTTTTTTTTATTGCATCTTTTGAATGTGGAAATGAATGTGAAAATAGAATCTCTGTTGAATGTTACGGGATTCCATGTCTAAAAATATGCGGTCAGATGATCACCATGCATGCACCGGTGTGACGTCACGTCATACAAGACAACAAGATGATGTCGGACAGTGTTACTAATGCATGGCGTGCCAGCATCATTGCCACAGATAACATCATGTGAGTTGTGATGTCACATTTTTGCTCCAAATGTCTCCATTTTAGAATTAGATAAAGTCTATATCATTAATTACATATACAGACTTAATTATTCTTCGTAATCCCCCATGTTTTCTATGATACTGTCTGATTTCTATGTTTATGGTATGCTAATTATGTAAAAAAAAAATTCTAATTGAAAAAAGCCCCACAAATCGTCAACGTGTTAATTTAAAGAAAATGTGCAGCTGTAGTCCTGTAGCTGGTACATGTAATAGGTGCGAACTAGTAAGGCTTCTGAACGTCTTGATCGCTTTCAACATCTGACAAAACATCCTTGTTTCATTTCTGACATTCTTCTGTACCAGTCGGTGTAGATACTGATCAGCTACTGGCCACAACCAGCATGGTAACCTTTCATGTTGTTCCATCGATTTGCAGCTGATGGTTCGTGGCCTGAGTGGCGAACAGTGTAGATGTTAATCATATTCTGTGCATGCTTGTCATAGTCTTTATTGTTTATTGAATGTACATGAAGCAATATGGCCGTTTTTGTAAAATCCTGACCTGTAGTCTGATCAGAATCTGCACTGTTCGCCATTTGATCAATGAAACACCCATCATGCTTCTAACAAACAATGTAGATCATCGTTATCTGGCTACAGCATTGGGCTATTTGATCAGGAGCTACACTGGTCACAAATCCCATAAGTCCCATTTCTCCAGTCACATCCACATTTAGATTCATGCACTGGTGTTGTCGACACACTCTCACATAGGGTGTCGCCATCTAAATACCCGGTCAGCGTGCATTTCAATGATTATACCCCCCGCAACGAGTTGTGGGGTGGGGGGGGGTATACTGGAGTCAGGTTGTCCGTCCGTCCGTCCGTCCGTAAACTTAACATCAGAGAAATATTGTTGTAACTTCTATTTCTTTCATCTAAAATGCTTAATATTTCACACATGCATTCCTGTAAGGCTCTACTACCATGCTGTGCCAAATCCACGACCGTCCAACCCCCGCTGATCCCAAGGTCAAGGTCAAATGCATGGTCTCTTTACAAAACTTAACATCAGAGAAATATGTTATAACTTCATCTAAAATGCTTAATATTTCATGCATGCATTCCTCTAAGGCTCTGCTATCATGCTGTGACATATCCCCGCTGATCCCAAGGTCAATATCACATACTTAGTCTCTTTACAAAACTTAACATCAGAGAAATCGGTTATAACTGCTATTTCCTTGCTCGGATCTGCTTCACATTCACGTTCGTGCCGCCCCCGCTAATCCCAGAGTCCAGGTCACAAGCCCACACACTTGGAAAATTTTACATATTTAGGTATACCTGGGCCCACTTGGGGGGTATTCCGTAAGCCTCGCTTACTGACCAATCTAGTTGACACTGACAGTGGTGTATGCCGAGTAGTAGAGCAGATAATTGCAAATGTGAGAATCGTTCACTTCCGGAAACAAGCACCAAAATTGGCACACATACTCCTTGGGGATTGCTCTTTTGATAAAACCCGTTAGCCACCTAAAATTTCAAGATGGCCGCCATTTTTCAAGATGGCCGCCATTGAATATACAGAAGCATTGTATTTCGCAATAAAATCGCAGATACTTGTCCTATTTGAATGATCTTGGTGTCAAATAATACATTTTCGACTATGTAGAATCTGAATTCGGAACCATTGATTTACTCACTGGCTTCCTTGTACCATATATCAGTCATGGAATCCTAATAGTTTGCTATATTAGAGGTTCATGTTACGTCGGATTTGGCTAAAATGCATGGTAGTGTATATCGTAGTAGTGTTAGATGTTTAGTATGTGTAGCATCTTCCTGTACAAGGCTTCAAAACATAAGTTACGCATATAGTGGCTTTAAAAGCTGACCCCATAGGCGCCGCTACCATAATTAGTTAATTACGCAATTTACGCAAAAGCGTGAAAAAAAATCCGGTATTATTTTTTATTAAATGTTATGTCCTACCGTAATGATATTATATATTTACAATGAGGCCCTTAATTTGTTTACACATGTCTACAACTGTTACTTGTTAATTGTTTGATGATTCGTAGGGCATGTTACCCTCTACCTTAAATACAAGTTGACGTCATAACCTTGTGCTGTTTTGATTGACGGCTATACGATAACAACGCCATGATTTAAATCCTGGTTGAATATATTTCGGTGTGACTTTTTGGTTAAACGTTAACAACGCCAGATTTTATATCACAATATGGTTACTGATTCAGATCGCTAGGCAGATCTACGGCAGTCAGTTATATAGTAGATTAGATTACAAGTCTACTGCATCAACACAATGTCCACAGCTGTAAGCGAATAAATACCCCCATCCCGGAGTATTCATTGGTCAAAGTGGTAAAAGGATAACCCCTCGGCATTGATTCACTGAATACATATCATTATCAAACTGTGATACCTTGATTGCCATTCGCCAAGATGGCAACTACAGATCCAGGACCGTCTAAATTCCGGACTGACTGGAGCAAGTGTTGTCTTTGCCAGAAGAAGAAGAGTGAAGAGCTCAAGACACCACGAGCACAACAACCACACGAACATGATGGCTACACTATGATTGCGACTAACATACCCCTCTTTCACGCAATTAATGAGATGCCTCTTGTTCTGGATCGAGCCAGACTTGATGATGGTGGTGGCATTGAAGAAACTCTGAGGAGGAACACGGCGCAGTATCACCAAAGTTGTCGCCTTGTGTTCAACAACATGAAACTGGAGAGAGCCAGAAAAAGAAGAGCAGAGAGTGCTCAGCTAGTAGAATGTCAGACCAAGCTTCGTAGAACCAGCCTTGAAGACCGAACGTGTTTCATATGTGACAGAGAAGCCCCTTCCTCTGAACTCAGACAAGTTATGACGATGAACCTCAATAACAGACTTAATAAATGTGCCCAAACTCTGAATGACGGAAAACTTCTTGGAAGACTCAGCGGTGGAGATGCTATTGCACAGGAGCTCAAATACCATTGAACATGCTTGACTGACATGTACAATAGAGAGAGGATGTACCTCAGAGCCAGCAAGAGACAGGAACGTGCACCCGAAGAGGATGCCTACCCACAGGCATTCTCAGAGCTAGTGACATATCTAGTGGAGACCAACAGATCTGGTGATGGTCCTGCAGTCTTCCGACTTACAAACATAGCTCACATGTATGCCCAGCGCCTGGAACAGCTGGGTGTTGATGAACCTGATGTCAACTCCACAAGATTGAAGGAAAAACTGTTATCAGAAATACCTGAGTTGGAAGCTCACAAGCAGGGAAGGGATGTTCTTCTGGCTTTCCAGAAAGATGTGGGCTTGGCCTTGTCAGAAGCCTCTGACTATTATAGTGAAGCTATTATCCTTGGCAAAGCAGCTAACATCTTGCGAAGACATATGCTGGACCACAAGTCCACGTTTGATGGCACCTTCCATGAAGGGTGCATCGACCAGGCCATTCCACTCACTCTTCTTCAGTTTGTGGCTATGCTTGAACACGGAGCGGACATCAAATCTCAACTGAGGTTTGGCGCATCAAAGACAGATTTAGCAATTGCTCAGCTGCTTCAGTACAACTGCTACACAAGGTACAAAGAAGGAGCAGCAACTCACAGACACTCCAAAGACAGAGAGACCCCATTCCCTGTTTACATGGGGATGTCCGTCTACACAAAGACCAGAAAGAGATCGTTGGTGGAAATGCTTAACGAGCATGGCATCAGCATTTCATACGACAGGGTGCTAGAGATATCTGCACAGCTGGGAGATGCAACAGTCATCAAGTACGTGAAGGATGGGGTGGTCTGTCCACCAGTTCTGCGAAGAGGGCTGTTCACCACAGCAGCCATGGACAACATAGACCACAATCTGCAACGACAGCGACCACTTCTTTCCATGGAACCAGCATCTCTGTTTTCCCGCACCCAACCAAAGAATGCTTAACTTGATCAGCCCACCATGCTTCACAGAAGAGAGGAAAGCCATTTGAAGTCAACATTACATCACTTCTGCCTCTGCTGCGAGATCAGGCCCACTCGGTTGCTACAGTCAAACATGTGATGGACAAGATCAAGGAGATAGTAGCATTTCTGAACCCCGGTCAGGTGCTAGTAATTGCTGCTGACCAGCCAATATATGCAGTAGCCAAGCAGGTCCAGTGGCACTGGCCTGAAATCTACGGTGAGGACAACTTCGTCATGATGTTCGGAGGCTTGCATATTGAGATGGCGGCACTGAAGTCCATTGGAATTCTACTCAAGGACAGTGGTTGGACAGGAGCCCTCGTAGAGGCAGGGATAGCATCTCCTGGGACCGCAGATTCATTTCTGACAGCCTCGAGCATCACTAGGACACGACAGGTGCACCAGATAACAGCATGCAGTATGTACAAGCTTCTGAAGGCAGCGCACACGGACTACTCGAAATAGACAGATGAACAACCCGAAGAGGTGCCTAGCTTCGAAGCTTGGTGTGAGCATCGCAAACTGCAAAGTCCCCAGTTTCATTTCTGGTATATGGTGCTGTCAATGGAACTGGTGATCCTCTTGTTGATCCGATCACCCCTGGAAGCCAACTTCTTCCTGTACTGTCAGTCACTGGCTGAGCTGATACCGTACTTCTTTGCCAACAACAATGTAAACTATGCACGGTGGCTTCCGATCCACTACAGAGACATGGTGACCCTTGAACAGAAGCATCCTCAGCTGGCTCAGGAGTTCCAGAGTGGAAACTTTGTTGTACACAAATCGAGCCGACAGTTCTCAGCAATGGCTATTGACCAAGCTCACGAGCAGGCCAACGCTGTCACCAAAGCAGACGGGGTGCGATTGGCGTGACTGAAGACCCATCAGCACTGAGAAGATGGATGATAGCTGGTCCTGAAGTCAGCCACTTGGTTGCACAGTATGAGGTAGCATGTGGGATCAAAGAGGGTACTGAACACACCAGCCACCATGAGGAGACGGAACGAGCACAAAGAGTGTTCCTTGAGAAAGTAGAAAAGCTCTCACAAGCCATGAATGATATGAGAAATCCTTTCCAGGAGGAGAGTCGGGACCTGTTATCACTTGATACAAAGGATATTGCTCACCACAGTGCCGCCGAGCTGATTCGCACACACCTTGAGAAAGGCAAGGTCCGTTTCCAGGAGTTTATGAAGGGACTGGAAGGGGAAGAAGAATCCACTTTCTATGAACCAATCAAGAAAAACAGGGTTGACTTTTTCCGACAGGTACCAGCCTCTCTTGACTCTTCAAAGCAAAACATGCTGAAGGAAGACTGTCAACTGTTCTCCAAGCTGTTCATATCATGCCAGAGCAGAGAGTGTGACTTGAAGGAGTTTTTCCGTCATGAGAACCAGTCACATCCTGCTGCCCTCAGTGATGGTGGAAAGCTCCACACCTGTCAGAAATCTCACCTCACTACCATTCTTGAGAGCCAAGTTACAACCCCTGAGGCAGAGCCAGGCGCCGACACCATCATCATTGATGGTGCAGCATTGGTGAACAGTCTGCCCCCCCCCCCCCCCCAATGCTCGGTGTCCTTCCTACAATACAAGCATACTCTACCAAGTATAAGAGAACAGACATTGTGTTTGATGTCTACCGGCCATCTAGTCTGAAAGCTGAAACTAGAATAAAGCGAGGACGCGGGGTGAGACGCAGGGTGACAGGGAAGGGCAAAATTCCCTCAAACTGGCGAAACTTCCTGAGAGAAAATAACAGCAAAGCTGAGCTGTTCAACTTTCTGGCTGATAAGATTGCACGTGTTGTCACACCAAATGTGGTCATTGTGACCAAGGAAGAAGATGCTGTCAGCAACCACACTATCAATTTGGCTGGGGTAGCACCCTGCAGTCATGAAGAAGCTGACACGCGGATCTTTGTGCATGCCAGGCATGCAACAGAAGCAGGCAGCAAAGTCATCATGGTCAAAGCCAGCGACACAGATGTTGTCGTCATCGCAGTCGGTGTTCTGCAGACACTTCAGGAGCTAGGTCTGCAGCAGCTGTGGGTTGCCTTTGGCCAAGGAGAGAACCTGAGGTGGGTTCCTGTGCATGAATTGTATTGCACTCTTGCAGAAAAGAGCAAAGGGATGCTCTTCTTCCATGCCTTCACTGGCTGCGATGTCGTTTCAGCATTCCGTGGCAAAGGGAAGAAGTCTGCTTGGCAAACCTGGGATGTTTGTGATGGGGCTTCCAGTGTCTTCAGCAAACTCAGCCAGTACCCACCGGTAGTGGATGATGAAGACCTGGAGACCTTGGAAAAGTGTGTGGTCATGATGTACGACAGATCCAGCACAGCTAATGGTGTCGATGATGCGAGGTTGGACATATTTGCTCGGAAGCAGAGGCCGTACGAAGCCATTCCTCCAACCCGAGCAGCACTGAGGCAGCATGTGAAGCGTGCTGCATACCAGGCGGGCTGCATCTGGAGTCAGTCAACAGTACGTGAACCATAAACACAGACTCCTGCCAACTGGGGTTGGACTAAGAAAGGAGATATGTGGCAGATCGTTTGGACAGAGCTCCCACCCATTGCAGAGAGTTGCCAGCAGCTGACCAAGTGTGGATGCAAGTCGGAATGTTGCGGTCGATGCAAATGCTGCCGCTTTGGCCTGACCTGCACGGCACTGTGCAGTTGCAGATGCGAGGTTTAGAAGTGTTGTAGTGTACTCATCCAGGCAACAAGACAATAAGTGACAAACAAGTATAGGCCTACTGCCTACATGTACATCCAATAATATATCGGACTGATGATGCCTATGATATGGACACTTTTTACCCTAATTATGTTTCCGGGACTGATATTATGGTACAAGGAAGCTAGTGAGTAGGTACATAGTTCCAAATTCGGATTCTACATAGTCAAAAATGTATGATTTGACACCAATATCATTCAAATAGGACAAGCCATTGAGATTTTATTGCGAAATGCAATATCTCTGTATATTCAATGGCGGCCATCTTGAAAAATGGCCGCCATCTTGAATTTTTTGGTGGCTAACTTGTTTCATCAAAAGAGCAAACCCCAAGGAGTATGTGTGCCAATTGTGGTGCTTGTTTCATTCGAATAGGACAAGTCTTCGCGATTTTATTGTGAAATGCAATATATCTGTATATTCAATGGCGGCCATCTTGAAAAATGGCGGCCATCTTGAATTTTTCGGTGGCTAACGGGTTTTATCAGAAGAGCAATCCCCAAGGAGTATTTCTGCCAATTTTGGTGCTTGTTTCCGGAAGTGAACGATTATTACAGTTATCTGCTCCACTAGAGGGCTGAACGTGAGATTGGTACACGGGCGCCTTACGTAAGGTGAAAACTGTGCATGGGTCTCAAATGGTACACTGTGCACCAATCTTACGTTCAGCCTCCTGTGTATGGTTACAGGGATGTGAAGGTGATCATTATGGGTGACTATGCTGTTGGCAAGACATCGTTGATAGGGCGCTACATTGACGGAAAGTTCAAACCACACGAACCTGTAAGTCTGTTTTTCAATATATACAATTACTACATGTATTGTGTTTGTAGGGCCACATCGTATATTCTGTGTTCCAGGTAAGTTGTGTATTATGGCTACATATTTCTATACATTGTATTAGTAATGAAGTTCACATTGATTTCCTATTTTCCGTGGGTCATTTATCCATTGTAAATGACATTCATTTCGGTCCGTAACTTGTATACGGTTTGGATTTAATATTTTTATGTGCATTCATTCAAACATGTACATCTAAAGACATGTGTTCAAGAAAGACGACTTGATCCTGTTCTTTCAAGGACATTCACCTTGTTGATTTTGGCACATAATAAAGACGCAATATTTACCTTCTTGGTGTAGGTTCATGTTCAGAGCATAAGTACATGTATTAGCTTCATTAGCAGAGCACCAGAGCAGATCCAGATCAGTCTGTGCATCCGCACAGTCTAGTCTGATCAGAATCTGCACTGTTCACCATTCCATCGACGAAACAACAGTCATGCTTCTAACAAGCAATATAGATCGTTATCAGGCTATATGCGTATGTTATATATTTGATCTGGAGGTACACTGGTCACAAATCCCATAAACCCCATCACTCCATTCACAACCACATATTTGTATCTACATTTGTAAGTCGTTTGTAACTATCTATCAATAAAATAGAGTGGCACTAAATGAGTATATAATTTCATTATAGAACGATATGCCCTACATAGTTTTAACAGTTTTAAAGGTACACGCCCATTCAGTAGGCACAAAATGTTCTTTATATCAGAGACATCATCGGAGACATTTTCTGGCAAAACAAACATTCATTCACCATTACCCACGTATTGTTTGGCATTATTATACATTTTATATATCAGAAGAAAATTTCCAGACTGATATCATGGGCGATAGCCGTGTTTCCTTAAAATGTTAATGGACATTACTATTTATTAATTGTATGTATTTTTTGATGTGCAATGATCATACCTTATAATCTGTCGAAAATATAAATTTTTCAGGTTTAATTAGTATAAATAATTAAAAAATATCATGCCTCATTTGCATATGAAAATATCCTGATACCACCGCGCGTCACTATCGGTAAAATAAATATTACCAAATGATTATACAATGTATATGTATAGCAGGCACTCATAATTTTTAGAACTAGTGGAATAGTGACACAATTATACACTTATTTAATTCCCATAAAGAACATTTTGAGTGGGCATGCACCTTTAAAAATGACTTGCATTTTACAATCCAACCCTCCACCCGGCTCATACAAATGCATTCCCTGCAGTACTAGTATATGACCTTATTTTGGATTAGTATAGAACACCATTCAATTACAATGTACTCAACTGACCATTTGCCCTCACTCTATGTGCAGGATACAATGTATACACCATTTGGTTTGCCCAGACTGGTCTGTATTTAGATAATGTCTATTCTTTGAAGTAACGATGTGTGTGTCCCTGTTTGAAGATACATGTATGTGTATATGATCCAGACCAAACCAGCCTGCACATTTGCGGCACAATCGTGGTACAGTTTAATCATGAATGATAGTTCTTTATGTGCACTACTGTAGTGAACAACGCTGATTGTTACATGACTGTGCCTTATCAGAATCGACTTGCCTATAGTGTCACCCCATGACACACCACGGGTCAGAAATAGCTTTTGGGCCATTTATTTGATCATACTTATGATGCCCATCATGTGCATGTTTTGCATGAATTGTCCAATTACTGGTGTTGACAAATACTGATGACGCTGATAGTAGTTCATCTTATAATTGCTGCAACTGTTATATGTGGCTGTTACAGCAGAAATAATGCTCACTACCTTTGCAACCCGTGTAAATCATATGCACAGTTAAATGGAACACACACCAAGCGGTTAACACAACACACATGCATTTACAGTGGAACCTGTCTAAACCGGACACCCTGGGGAGGTTTAGAGAGGTTCCACTGTAAAACAGACATATGATTCTTCAAGACACGCGTAGATGCTTTGTGATTATAAGCAGACATTATCATTGGAGGTAAATGACAATGAAACATCAACATTAAGTACAACTAACATGTCTCTGTGTCCGGTTTAGAGAGGTTCCACTGTATATCCTAATTATCAGGCAGCAGGAGTAGTCTAGCAGACCGGGAGCTAGACTGGCCATGAATGTCATAAGCCCAACTATATGATGAATATTGTAGAAATACCAGACTTCCTCCATGTAACGGCGGCAGCTGATCTACACTATTAATGATAAAAAGAAATTCAACTGACTGGGGAAAATGGGGTTTATGACTTTTGTGACCAGTGTAGACCCAGATCAACCATCATATCCGCCCAGTCTGGTCAGCGTCTGCCCTGGTCGCCATGTAGTCATTGAAATATATGTCAAACTATTAACCCATTCAACATATACATCTTTCCTAATATGTTCAATCAGTGTAGATCATGATTAGCCGGCTCGTACCGATGCTTCTCATCAACATCTGCACTATTTGTGGATATGTTCTTTTTATTTTGTACACCCTTTTCTGCCTAATGGGATTCTCAAACTTAACATGAAATATATCATGTTAGTTACTTAGGGCTGAAATGGTTAATGAACAGTCCAGAACCTCATCAGACTGCAGGAGTGTGTAAGCAAATCAGGTGGCTGGACTTGCTAGAATTGTCATACGCCCCATTTCTCCAGTATCAGCCACAAATGAGCCTTGTTTTGTTACTAATTGCCGCTTGTACCTGTGTTATGAATGGATGATCGGGCTATGCATCACGTCCATCTGTCTTCATTCTGTGATGCAGGACATGAACAAATAAATTTTTGTTCGCAACACGTATACCCACTGGCCAGATCAGCATGCATTGATGTGTTACTTTTAGTATGCAGACAAAAATGGGTTTATAAAATATTGTCCCGGTATGGGACCAATCAAATCTCCATATCCTTCTAAATTGTGTGTCACAATTCCTGATGGTTTTAACACATGCATGTGTTTAAATTTATATTTGTGACTTTGCAGGACAAAAATAGACATAATCTCTTCACGCAGTTGGATCTTTTTCACAGGCTTGTTGAATTTTATCCAGTTCTTCTGATGACGTGACATGACGTGGTTTTTATGCCTGCTTCTGTTTATAGTACCCCAGTCAGTGTAATCATGGGTTGTTAATAGTTGGTAACAATGTGTGTCTATCATTAATGCGCATACTCTCCACGTCCAAAACACAAACAAACATTGTCTGTTCACACATTTTGATATTATTAGCCATGTTTTTTGAAAAAAAATCCAGGCTATTGGATTGGCGAAAGCCGGGCGGGCGGGCGGCGGGCGGGCAGCGGGCGGGCGGCGTCCACAATCAATGTTAAGTTTTCGTGTTTCAGTCCATTTCTTTGTTACTGTACCACCTAGGACCACCAAACTTTCACAGCTTCATAATCAAGGGATACCCACCACATATCACTATCGAACATGTTACTTTTTTTTAACTTGACCCATTTTTTCCGCGCAGTCGACTTAGCCATTTTCAATGTTAAGTTTTCGCGTTTTCAATGTTAAGTTTTTGTATTTAAGTCCATTTCTTTGGTACTGTACCACCTAGGACCACCAAACTTTCACAGCTTCATAACCAAGGGGTGCCTACCACATACAACTATCCAACATGTGACCATTGTTTTACCTTCACCTATTATTTCTACGTAATTGACTTAGCCATTTTCAACGTTAACTTTGTTAACGTACGTCTGGTTAAATTTTTTGGTTAAAACTTTTTCGTTATACTATATCTCTGCAACTGCTTCGCCCATTACCTTGAAACTTCACATGGGTGTTTATCATCGTCCATATTTTCATTCTAACCCCCAACCGTGCGGCCCCTGTGCGCAATATCAAGGTCAAATTACTTTGAATTTATTTGTTAAAGTTTTTTCATGTACTATACATGTATCTCTGCAACTGCTTCACCCATTACCTTGATACTTCACATGGGTGTTTATCATCATTGTCGCACCCGCTTGCGGAAAGCGCGATATCGTCGTCATTTTGGCATACGTCCGTCCGTCCGTCCGTCCGTACGTCCGTGTGTCCGGTTAAAGTTTTTTCGTTAAAGTTTTTCCATCTACATGTACTATATCTATTTTGTTAGTGTCCATGCCTCGCCCCAAGGCGCGACATGCAGGCCACGGCCATCTAGTCTACAAAAAGTGGGTATAATTATGTTATCCAAGTGTCCATGCTTGGAAAAAACCTGGCCTTCGTGGCTTTGCCTCGTTTCTTGTTTTGTATATTTGTATCGGTATGGTACTTTGTTGCACATTCATCCCGCACCCGAACATCCAAGACCAAGGCCTGTGAGAACTTATGGTAACAGCGTGCGTTCAGTAAATGTGTTCTCAAATGTTGTTATATTAAAAAGCGTCCTTGCCTTTTCAGAGATTTTGATACACCATATGTCTAGAGATGACGCTTTCTTACTCATGCATTTCCCTCCTCCTATCAAAGCACATGGTCAATTGACCGTGTGTGTTGATAGGAGGAGGTAGATGCATGGTTGAATGCCACTTACGTACTCAGCAGGCCGGGTTACGTCATGTGCCGATGTCACTTCTTGTTCATTAATTCACATGAAACATTCGACCAAAATATTTTCCATTCCATTAGGGAATTAAAGCATAGGCCCGTTTGCCAGCTATAGATGGAAATCTGGAGATTTAAAAAAAAAGAGACAGGTCTTCGCTGTACATAGAATAGATGGAATAGATGTTTGGTTGATTATTTCTTTTATCCGTAGTCTGTCTGAACAGTTTTGATCACTTAGATGTTGATAAGCCATTATGCCATGATCAGTCAGTAATTTTAATTGCTGCATATTTTCCATGTTCCAGACTATTGGAGCCGCCTTCTTCCTAAAGCAGTGGGGACCATATAATGCTGCCGTCTGGGTATGTACATTCGGGGACAAACTAGGGTCACAATTCCGCTGACGTTGTCCGAATATTGATATTTGATACACGCCATGCGATTTTGTACATAATTTCATTAAATAAGATTACAAAATTTACAATACTTTTCATAAGTGAAGTCGAAAGTTGACAACATTTTCAGAGCTTTTGTCAACTTTTGACGCCATTTAGGGGAAATATTGTAAATTTTATAAACGTATTTCATGAAATTACCCAATGTCTCAAGGTACAAAATCACGTGGCGTATCTCATATTACTCTGATCTTTTCAAATTTCATCAGTACATGTATCTTCATAACATTTTTATGGATGGGTTGTGGTCTAGGGGGTAGAACATTGGGCTTCCAATTCGGAGGTCGTGGGTTCAAGCAATGCCTTAGGCATCTAACAATATTTCATAGTATTTCCATCCCACTGGTCTTTCGGATGAGACTTGAACCGAGGTCCCGTCCCTAAATGACCTTAGTTGTTGCTGGGATGTTAAAACCCATTCACTTTCACTTTTCCCTACATTGATGGCTACCCACACTGTGACCATCCGATGAAATGTGCCTACATTTTCATGGGTGAGGCACTTGCCGACGACCGCCTTAGTAAATACATGTAACATGAAGGCCAAAATGATACCAAACATAGTTTCATAGTTTTCTGATACGCACATTTTGTTTTACACTTCAATTGACTCGTCCCCGTAAACTATTTTATCAAGGAATAACTGCCTACTATCAGCTAAGTAGCATCCATTGTATATTTCACAATGTTTATGTTTATTAAGCTATTATGTATTAAAGGACACGGCAGGAGACGAACGCTACACCGGATTGTCTTCATTCTACTGCCGCAACGCCGGCGCCGCCATACTTGCATTTGATCTCAACCAGCCATCCAGTTATGAATCACTTTGGTAAGGGTTCACATATCCCCAAAATGTGATTTGGGCTGTCGGCGGTCAAGGGGTCTCTGACAATTGAGACCATGGCGTTCGACATGGTATTGCTCTATAAACTACAATACTTGTCTTTGGTAACGCCATATTTTATATGTCAATGCCGAAGAAAACCAAATTAATCAGAAACTTTGTAGTTGAGACCAAAGTAGATCAGTGTCATCATATAGTTTATACACATAATTGTTTCATTACAATCAGTGTTCACTAGCAGCTGGAGCAATGTGTTGTTGCCTGAATGGCGAAAAAAGTGAAAGGGGTCCCACCAACAGCTAAGGTCATATAGAGACGGGACCACAGTTTAAAGTCTAATCCGACAGACCAGTGAGATGGAAATACTTTGAAACACTGCATTCTTATGGAACCTCTCTAAACCGGACACAGAGAAAAACACCTGTGATCTTATTTTAGATGCCTTTCTTTGTCATTTATCTCCGGTGATAATGTCTGTTCATGGTCGCATAGCACACAACTATGGCTCTGAATGAGCAAATGCCTAAATTACAGTGAAACCTCTCTAAGCCAGACACCCTGGGGATGTAGTTTATTATCACACCCGCTTGCGGTCGGCGTGATAGTCGCCGCTTTTGGTGTGCGTCCGGCATTTGCATTTATAACGTTTTAAGTACCAAATATCTCAACCTCAAGTCCAATTGACTTGAACCTTCACATACTTCTTTATCACAATACATATTTTCATTCTATAGCCCTCCCATGCCGCCCATATGTTCAATATCAAGGGCAAATTACTCGGAATTTTGCGTTAAAGTTTTTGTAAAATCTGGTTTAAAGTTTTTATGTGCCCAATATCTGCACAATCCGATCGACTCTAACCACATGCATACCTTCTGGGACCATCAAATACCTCGACGGGGCTGATATGCTGACTGCAGCCATCTAGTTATGATATTAATAGAGTCTATTATGTCACTGTAAAAGCCCAATTTATGCAATAAATTCTCTTTATACCACATATGTTGAAAATAACATGTGGAATCAATTAAGCTATTGACTAAAACAAATGTTTATTTCATAGGGTAAACTTTGTGATTTTACCCGCGTAAGAATCTCAAAAGTAGACCAAAACTAATGTATTTAAATAAACCAAAAGTCACATATCATATGTAAATGTATAAATAACATTGTTGAAGGTTAAAAACATTGTTATTTCCATTCAGAATGGCAAAACTGAATGTTTTCCGCTGATATGACGTCAAAACGTTGCGTGAATTTACATCGGCGTTGCTGTGCTTGTCTGCTGGCGTCAATTAATTCCAAAGAAAATTATTGCTTATACAAATGGTTTTAAATATGATATAAAGACAACACATGCATAGTGTTTAGAAAGTATAAAATTTATCCCACTTGTGTGTATATTTTTTTGTGTTAGTAACGCGAAACATATATACATGTACACACTTGTGGAATAAATTTGATATTTTCTACACGTTATGGTATTGTATTTCATTACAGGGCCAGATTCCTGCCCCTTCTGGAACATGCCAAGGAAGACTGCCTTAAGGTCGTCGTTGGATGTAAAGTCGACATTTCTTCGCCGGAGACAAGGGAAATAACTCCAGATGAAGCCAGGCGATTTTCAAGGGAGATAAATGAAAATGTTGACTTAACCAGATTGAAGTCAGACCCATATTTTGAGACTTCAAGTAAAAGTGGTTACAATGTGACTAAAGTGTTTGAATATATATTTGAGTACTGTTTACCCTTGGGTGATGGACAGAAGAAAGTGTTACCGGCCCACACAGATACAGTCGTTATATCAGCAGACAATGCTACACATACAAAACACCATTGCTGTAGTTGATGATTTAACGTTAATACTGTTACATGTTTGATTGCTGGATATTACATACCATGATTATACAGTAACTGGACATAACGGACCCTAAACATAACGGACCCGGACATAACGGACCCGATTTCTGACGAAACAGACCCGATTTCTGGACATAACGGACCCGATTCCTGGACATAACGGACCCTGTGTGAACATAACGGGCCCCGTATAAAACCTATCAGAAATGCTATTTTTTTTTTATTTTTTTGTAGTAAACTTATAAGAAATTATTATTTTAATGTTATTTTATGTTTTAAACTCTCTAAATTTTATGGAAAAAAGTTGTTGGCAAAATTTCCGGGGGGCAATTGTGGAATTTGCACATCGCAATGGCTTCCGGGCTAATTAATCCCCTCCGGATATGGCCGGATATTGCCAGTGGACTAAACTGTGTTTGACACGTTCCAATCTGCAATATTCGGTTTAATCACATTACTTATAGAAGACAATTTAACTTTCAAAAATGAATAACATTTTAGAAGTATTTTAATAAATTTACTTTACTTCAATTTATATAGAAACAGTAATAAAATACGATTAAAAGTTTAGTAAGAAAAATGCACAAACGCATAAAATGACAAGTTTGTAGTGCATTAGAATTTACTCACAAAAGCCTAAAACCATAAAATCGCTAGTTGGGAGTGCTTTAGAACTAAATAATTTCCTTGAATGACAAGTTGTATAAACATAATTTTTTCCTGATTTGTATTTTATTTCCCAATTAACATTCCCAACTTTCATTTTCCATTAGACCAATCAATCAATATATAACAAAAATATATTAAAATAGTATTTCTTATAGCATTTCTGATAGGTTTTATACGGGGTCCGTTATGTCCACACGGGGTCCGTTATGTCCAGGAATCGGGTCTGTTATGTCCAGAAATCGGGTTCGTTATGTCCGGGTCCGTTATGTCCAGGGTCCGTTATGTCCATAATTCGAGTATACATATTTGTGCTTCATATAGTTTCTTAGAATGTAGACAAAATTAAGCACATTGTTGTTTTTTTTAATTCTTCGGCATGAACTGCTTTGTTTTGAGTTCAACTCTACTGGGTATATTAGTTCTAGTGTTATACTCAGTTGGAACATGGCTAGTATTTCATGATCTTCATTCCTCTTTTATTATACCAGTATTAAAGGAAGCATATATAGTAACTAATTTATATTCAATAGTCATACTATTATATTCACCTTTAATATTAGGATGGTTTAAAACAGCAAACGGTATAATGTGAACTTTTTGAATCATTGATATCTGTCAGACAGTTAATGTGAACAAATTAATGTTTAAACAAATATGTGATAAATATTTCTGTAAATCGTATTCTGTCAAAAGTTTGCAAGACTATAATTGAGACATGCCAGGTGATTTTGTATCTTCGGACAGCTGCATAATTTCATCAAATAGGTTCACAAAATTTACAATATTTCACATAAATAAAATTCTGCATGTACTCTGAAAATGTTGTCAACTTTTGACGCCATTTACGGAGAATATTGTAAATTTTGTAATTTCATGAAATTACGCAGATGTCCGAAGGTAAAAATCACATAGCGTGTCTCATATTTTGGTATTAAATGTGCACCCGTTCTGGGATGCATCTGTATCATGGATTGTGACAATACCACACGGTGCACAACACAAAATGATCATTGAGGTACAATAATGTATTTTTTCTGGTATCATGCTCCGCATTTATGATGGATCTCTTGACTTGGTGTCTTGTAATTTTAATTCTTATACATATATTATATTATTTTTCATCTATTACAGTAGACATTGAATAATATATGACTTTCTTGATTACAACAACCTGTATATATTCTGGAGGTTGGACATCCGGAATCTTCGGTCTATATGTACATTTTTGTGGTGTCACTAAAATTGCAGCATATTACTAGGTGGAAACGTAACAATTCCTTCTATATTTCATCTGTAGTTTAAAGGAACTGGCATTCAGATGTGGATGAAATGTAAGCAAAATACTTGCTGTTAACGACACGGAAATGTGATATTCATACAATATTCATACAATATTCATCTGAACTGTGAAATGCATCTTTGGAGGTACCATTTGAGACACGGCCATTTTCAAATATAATTGTCTGACTCTAACAAGAACCCCCAGGATCGATGCACGCATTTTGTGGTCTGTCACCTGTTCCTTCAGGGCAATTTCGTTAGTTACTATATACACACTATTACAATAGGGTTTCAACTGGCATGTAATGTAAAATAACAACATTGTATTAATTCTGACGTGAACTTGTGATGGTAATTTTCACATGTTCACGTGGGTATTTCTGTTAATATGAAATATAAATTATTATTAGGTTGGCAGCAAATGAAAGGTAATTTAACAACCTGAATCCCGATGTCCCTGGTTTGGCCCTTGGGTACATTGTTGTCTTTTTAATACGTGAGAGTTGGATCTCCGCTTCTACCCGTTATAAGAGTAGTAAAATCAGTACATTTGTGGGGTGGGGATAGGTGACTTTGGTGTGGTGAGGACCTGGCACCAGATCAGGTTATTCTAATTTCCGGCCTGAATTTATATTTTTATGTAAATATTCAGTTCTGATCCACCCACCCCCATTTTTACAGGTAAAATACAGGGTTCGACCCTGTTAATCCGTCCTAATATGACCTTATTGAAAGACCGTTACAACCATTAAATAAATAAATGTGTTAAGACCAGTAATACCAAATACATGTGTATCAGTCACGGTCGTATTATGGCCCATCTGGTTCGCTATTTAGTTGGAGAAACCTTCCAATTACCTCCGAGCATAGCTCTATATTAGACTACAGTTGTGCCAGCTGGTCAGGAACTACACTGTCTGCAAACTCGACCGTAACGTTTTTGTCGTGAATGGTCAGACATGTCAGTAGTGTCGTATAATCCAATGATAACTTTGAGCTCGACTGCCAACAACAGTAATTAGTATAGTCAAATCCAATTATAAAGCTTCATATATTTGTTTAATGTTTACAATATTCAATACAAATATTACATGTCAAAATAGATAATGTGACACACATGTATTTCATTTCACTTTATCATCTTTGGTTGGTATTCTTGTGTCGAAGATAATTAATTTGCAAATATCTTCTTATTGATCTGATGAATTTCTTATCAAACTTGGGAATATACATAACAATACACTAGATCACTATTAAAACATTTTGCATACCCGTACTAGTATTTCCTAGGTAAGGGCTGTAATTAATGTTGTGAGAACTTGTAGCCCAAGCCCATTGTACTTATATGCAATAAACTATGTTTAAACTAAGTATTTCCTTAATATACTATTCCTAAATATATCCCAGTTTGATTTCTTTTAGAATCGGACGTGTCATCAGAAATGGAAAGTGATTTATATAGTGCATTTTCTCGTATTTTCTTAGTTAACTGTTAAAGAAAAATAATGTTACAACCCATGTGGTAATGCATTCAACATCGGCAATATATGTGGCAGATCTGTATACTAGTATATCACAGACAAGATGAGATAAATGAGGAAGAAGTTAATTAGGTTGAAACGGAACAGTGTATGCATACATGATTACTACGAGACATGCATGTAAGGGTCTGCAGATTATGCCAATACAGATAACGATTTCTACATGAGGTGAATTCTGTATGAGACTATTGTTGACTTCAAGGACGAATGGTGGGTTATACATAACGCAAACATAGTTCTAGTTATGATCCATCCATGTAGCTAAACTTGTTTCCACTGTCGTATAATTATTTACTACAACAATACATATACATATATGCTATTGCGATTCACTTAATCCTCAGACCAGATGATTGTCTCGGCACATACTGGCATGGTAAGGACACTATTCATATTTAATCTATATGTTTCCACTATCGTTCGTCTGGGTCTTCGGGATGTTGGTAACCGTTTTTGTTCAAAGTTACAATAGTAAAAGATATACTAGTACATCCGAAGGAGACCAAAGCCAGCAAAAACAAAGTTGTGACCCATTTATCTTAGAGAATCACGATTCTGGTGCAGTGGTGGGCTTCAAAGCGGCACAAAGTGCTATCCAATACCGGTTATGTACCAAGAAACAGAAACACTACACAAAAACAACAAATATTAAAAAACAACTCAATTATCAAAATGATAAAATGACATCCATGCTTAATGACCAATAAAGATTAGAAATATAATAACATCACTGAAGAACGAACCGTGAAACTAACAGCCGCCACACTGCAATGAACTTTACTGTTGTGAATTTAAAATTACAAGACAAAGTCAAAAGATCCATGACAATCGCAGAACACTGCTAACAGAAAACTATATATTCAGCCAATATGTAAGTCTTTGTCTTCACAACCATTAGTCTATGTTCACGACAACACTTCCTAGCACCGCGAACCTCAACCTACCCATCCATCCATGTCCTTGACACATTTTTTTCCGCTTGAATGATTTAATCTCCAACCAACAAACGTTTTCAATTCTCTATGAAATAGCTGTCCATGTATGTACAAACATGTGTTTGATAATAGTGGCAATGCTATGCTATAATAATGCAATTGGAAGTGTTCGGTACATTTGGTCTAACATTTGATTGACAATGGGTATTTTAATATGACTAGTGTAACTTCCATCAACACCCAGGGCCTACACTGTTCGCTATTCCATTATGTCACTGATGACTCTTTATTGTGACCAGTAACTTCTTTTATTTGGTTGTACAATGTGAGACATAATATGGTCAATATTATATATACATACTGACCGCAGTTTTAAGGAACCACCCATTTATGTGCAATTTTCTTTTTCTGCTTCTTGTCCATTTTCGCTATGAGTTTGCTGGCAATTATTTTCTCCATCTGTGGTGTTGTGTATCGAAATATTTTGATAATTGCCCGTAAATGTTGCTCGGATTCCCTGGTGTCGGTAATATAATGGAAGAATGAGTCTTTGAGGAATCTCAGTGTGGCATCCGCCTCCGTTTCTGGCTGCAAACCTTTTGTGTAGCTCTCCTGGTAATGAAAGTGGGTCAAATTAATAGCTGATATCGTACATGCCATTATGTTTCATTAGTTCTGTTTGTTGGTATAGGTAGAATGACAATGTCATGACCAATTACCTCACCTATTTATCGCAGTCAGTGAATGTATATCATTGGAATTATATTAAATATAATGGTATATTTTATTAATATTATAAGTTATTGTGATTCTACACAGGCTATATGGTGTAATATTGCCCATCTGGAGGTATGTTCACCCGAGGCGATAGCCGAGGGTGAACTTACCTTCAGACGGGCAATATTACACCATATAGCCTGTGTGGAATCACAATAACGTATTTGTCATACCGCAGATCCTGTATTTGGCCGTATAAACATATATCTTCTTTTGATCGTTTTTTCAGGAAGAAAAATAATCCGAGATTCGATTTTCTACCGTCAGTTTTAATATAAAGGCTTAAATGAACATTTTGTTTTTTTATTAAACCAAAACAAACTAAATATGGAGTAAGAAATCCATCGAAAACGACTTTATGACAGTTTTTTTATATCGTGTAATTTAATTTATATTCCACTGCTCTATCGATTTGCTCTCCCTTTGGCGCCTCTAGAATAATGCGACTGGTTCCCAAACATTCGCTGTCATTGCTACGCCACGGTTTCGTGCGTGGAACCCATAGTTTGTGACCAAAATATAGCCGTGTCACGAAGCCAAGCGTGTTGAGATTTGAAAAGCAATTTTCGTAATTTTGGCTAATTTTTCGCTCATATTTTGATAAGCGAAGAATATTTATGGAAAAATAAACAATAAAGACTGGTTTTGAGTGTACAATTTGTTACTTGTATTGATCAATTCGGGGTTTTATTGTGCTTAGTGAGGAATACAATTCGCTAGACGCTTTCAAAATGTTTATTCATTGGACGCGAGGCGCCGGAGGGGAATCGCAATTTCTCTATGTTCGACGGCCTTGGCAGGTCATATAATATATATGACCAGGCAAGCTAGCCAATCAAAAGCCGAGAAACTTATCTGCGGTATGACAAACTATGATATATGGCATTTACATTATATAAAACATAAATACACACACACAGTGTTTTCAAATTCTATGAAATTGTAAAACAAAATCGCGATCAGCACGCAAGATACTAATAATTAACCTCGGCCTTAAATGAGATTGATGGGCAGTTAAACACAAATAAATTGAATCAAATAATTAACCATCCCGTCGGCTAACACACTATAAACAATGCATACACTAACGTCTGTACTAACCTTGTCAATATTTGTGAATTCTTGTATTTCAAACTACTTGAATATTATGCTTAAGCAGGAAGCTTGATTATATGAGCCTCAGTTGTGCTACAGGTAAGGCTCAGCCAATCAAAGTGCTTGATTGCGAGTAGACATTGCCAATAGCTGTTCAGAAAAGTTGTCATCTGGGCAAGATTAACGTAGTTGGTTGTGTAGGGTCCATTCGATGCTAGTCTGTTTCTCTTAATTATGCACGTAACCCCGACTACGTTCTGCTCACCTGTGTCCGTATTGTCTGCCATTTGGCCAGTTCCAGTTCCGTGAGGGCCAGCTTCTTGACCAGCTCGGATATGGTCACTGTACATCCGCCTGAACTAGCAAGCCTCTCAAGCTGGCAATGATAAAATATAATATGTCGCTATGACTGGAGAAATGGGGTTTATTTGTTTTGTAACCAGTGTAGATCCAGATCAGCCTGGCTAGAGGAGTGTGGTGTTTGATCAGGAACTACACTTGTCACAATCCTATGAGCACCACATATCCAGTCACAGCCACATATGTGATCACAAATTACATAACAAGTGTGCCGCCTGCTTATAGAAGGGGATAGTTACTTTAAATTTCACAATTGCTCTGCATTTACGGAATCTGGCCAAATATGAATGCTTATTTATCTAAAGAGGAGACGCAATCAAATATAACGTAATGGTTCGTGATAAGTCACAGGACGCACCTCATTATCTGTTGAAATTGCAGCCGTTCTCAAAGGCAGCGAATGGTGGGGAAATTAATAGCGCACATAGAAATGTTTTACAAGAGCCTATGCCACTAAACTGAATTTACAATTACAAGACAAATAGAAACATCATTGTTTGTTGCCAATCTGGCTACCTGAAAAGAACTGAGTTGCTAAGGAGTCACCAATCAAATGTGCTATTGTGAGAACAAAGTTTATAATGTTTAGTGTGGATTTTACTGGTTCATCGAATATTATTACAGATTGCGATCCTATTTCCTATTACCTCTTCTTCCCGTTCAAACCTCGCCGAGCTCTGCCCCTTGCGATACATTTCCAGGTATATCTTCTGTTGGTGTTTTTCTCTGTCACTCAGTTCTTTCTGAATGTGCATTAGTAAATTTATGACATGACAACGTTTTTATACTTGTGTGATACATGGGTGTTTTTGTATGCGTCTGTATTGTATGCTTACAGTTAATTTAATGTCTCATATACATCATGTAAATTGTGTTAGATATTTGGTGGGTCACCTGTTCTGCTCTGTGCCACACTAAAGATTTTACATGTTATTGTCTTAAAAAGCACAATGCATGGTACATTGTTGTTTACTTGTTATATGACTTAAGCTGCACATTTGCTTTGTTCTTTGTACATGTATAGCTTATATAAAAACAGTCCTCTGGGCTTATACTAGTACCACTGTGCTGAAATCTGCTTAGCTCTTATTCTGGTAGAACGGCTTCTAGTGGGGATGCAGGGTTGCTAACGCCCCCCTTACAATTTAACCAGTTATGTGATGTAATCTCCGTACAATTGAAATTGCACATTGAATAAGCAGCCAGGACGAGCCTTTCTTTACAATACTTATAGTGCCTGTGTGATTCTTTTTCAGCATCTCACAATATCGGGTTCGGTCATGTACACAAACTACGCACCTATCAATGTATTCTCCGCCCACACAGGGTGTCGATGTATCAGATTTACACACGTATGGTGGTAATCACATACTATGTGTCACATACTCTGTTCGCATGCACGTTCCGACCAGCTGATACACGTACAGGTATTCTAGATGGATCGTCCGCCATTTTAACCCTTACTCTGCTGAATTAAAGTTTGTCGTCCGCTATTTTGTGGTGGAGTGCTTATGGCATACCCCCGGCGTTTTAGTCAGCGTCTGCCCGTCCGTCTTCAAAATTTCGAAAACCTAACTTTGGGGGAAATTTGTTTTGATATTTCACACATATCTTTGTCTAATAATTCACTATCATGCTGTGACAATCCATGACGCTCATATCCCCAATAACTCCAAGATCAAGGTAATAGTCTTGGTGATCTCATAAACATAACGTTCGGGGGAATTATTACAAATTGATGTTTCCTTTCACCAAACTTTTTGATATTTCACACATGCCTTTCTCTGATGATCCTCTACCGAACTGTGACAAATCCACGACGCTTAGACCCCCGCCCCCCCCCCCACCCACTCCCCGCTAACCCCAAGGTCAAGGTCACGGTCTTAGTGCTTTCATAAACTTGACGTTGTGGGAACTTTGTTATAATTTCTGTTTCCTTCCAACAAACGTTTTGATATTTAACACGTACCTTTCTGTAATGATTCTCTATCATGCTGTGACAAATCCATGACGGTCAGGCCCCCGCTAACCCCAAGTACAGGGTCACAGTATTCAGTGTGCTTTCATAAACGTAACGTTTGGGGAAATTTGTTATAATTTCTGTTTACTTTCACGAAACGTTTTGATATGTTCACACATGCATTTCGCTGATGATTCTCTATCATGCTCTGACAAATCCACGACACTCCGACCCCGCTAGCCCCAAGGTCACATTATTTGTGGTTTCATAAACTTAACGTCGGGGGGGGGGGGGGGGGTGGCAGGTGGGAGCACGCGATGGGTAATTTAACGCGCGGGTGTTCATCCTTACCGGAATCCCGACTGGAACCTGGGTTGGCCCTCACATACGTCTTTGGCATTTTATATGTGACAGTTGAATCTGGTTATACCCCTTATGTGAGTATTACGATATTCGTAATCCTATTTAAGGGAAGGGGCCAAGTGACTTTGGTGTGGTATGGACCTGGCACCAGGTCAGGTTATTCTAATTTCAGGCCTGAATATATTTGTTCTCGATGTAAATATTCCGTTCTGATTTTGGGATTTTTCCCCCAATGCAGTAGGTTAAAATGGGATCGAACCCGTTTGCCCGGCCTTACATGACCTTAGCTGTTGATAGGCCGTTAAACACTAATAAACAAACAAACAAATAACGTCGGGGGGGGTGTATTTGTTATCATTTCTGTTTGCTTTCACCCCACTTCTTGATATTTCATACATGGCTGCCTCTAATGGTTCTCTATCTTGCCATGCCAAATCCACGACCCTTAACATTGGGAAACTTTCTTTTAATTTCTGTATCCTTTCACACATCTGCTTGGTATTCGTTAAACTAAAGGAGAGCGATATTAGAAACGAACCAGGTTTGTTTAAATGCCCCCCCCCCCGGCTGCGAAAAGAACCTTACAAACTTGGCGCGGCTCGTATGCGATAACTGTAGTCACTCATTTCATCGAGGAGTCTGTATTCACGTTTTCCTCGTATACTACATGTATTTTATATACTCACTAAAATAAGTTTAGCAACCTGTTTATATTCTTCTACAACATAATACATACATGATTTGTACTGATAGTCTATCCAATGCATTCGCTTTGAATTAGTATCAACTGTTTGATTACATGCATCAATTAATGTACATTTGTATAAAGTTACTGACAACAAGTCTGTAAATAGATGTATAAGTTGTAGAATAAATATGCAGTGTTGCTAAGCTGAATTTGCTACGTAACCACAATGTATGTAATAGAGTTGTGTACTTGTTCTTGTATAATTACCTCTAGTAGAGTGATAGAACAATATAATTATTTTAGCTTGCTGTCCTCCCTAGCGGATGCTAGAGTGATGCAATATTCAAGATGTTATACATAAATGGATGCATTTTCACTTCAACTTTTCTTGTTGTTGTTTTTTGTTAGCTCACCTGAGCGAAGCTCATGTGAGCTATTGTTACCGCAATGTGTCCGTCGTCGTCGTCGTCGTCGTCGTCGTCCGTGAACATTTTCAAACGTCTTCTCCTCGGTAACCATTGGGCCTATGGTCACCAAACTTCATGGTCATGGTCCTTAGGTAGGGGGATTACAAAATTGTTAAAATGACGTCATTACATAGTCCAAGATGGCCGCCGTCTAAAAATAGCACAAATTCTTAAAAAATCTTCTTCTCAAGAACCGCCAACCGGATTTCGACAAAACTTGGTAGGAATGATCGATGTACATTGCTCTTTCAAAGTTGTTAAAATGGTGACCCTGGGGTTAAAAATGGGCGTGGCCCGTGGGGTCAAATTGGGGTCAAATTTTATTTTTGACTGAATATGGTCATTTCATATATCAAATTGAAGGTATCAATGAGGCGATCACTCTGGTGCATTTTCTGTCGAAATCGGATTGTTATGTCATCCAAGATGGCCGCCGAGTCAAAAGGTCGTTCTTTTATTAGAGATTTCAAAATTCTTCTTCACATGAACCGCTTGGCCCATGGTAGCCAAACTTAAAAGTTATGGTCCATGGGTGAAGCCTTTTCAGATTTGTTAAAATGGAGGTCATCGCTAATCCAAGATGGCCGCCGTCTAAAAAATAGCATAAATTCTTAAAAAATCTTCTTCTCATGAACCGCTTGCCGGATTTCGACGAAACTTGGTAGGAATGATTGATGTACATTGCTCTTTCAAAGTTGTTAAAATGGTGACCCCGGGGTCAAAAATGGGCGTGGCCCGTGGGGTCAAATTGGGGTCAAATTGGGGTCAAATTTTATTTTTGACCGAATATGGTCATGTCATATATCAAATAGAAGGTATCAATGAGGCGATCACTCTGGTGCATTTTCTGTCGAAATCGGATTGTTATGTCATCCAAGATGGCCGCCGAAAGGTCAAAAGGTCGTTCTTTTATTAGAGATTTCAAAATTCTTCTTCACATGAACCGCTTGGCCCATGGTAGCCAAACTTAAAAGTTATGGTCCATGGGTGAAGCCTTTTCAGATTTGTTAAAATGGAGGTCATCGCTAATCCAAGATGGCCGCCGTCTAAAAATAGCATAAATTCTTAAAAAATCTTCTTCTCATGAACCGCTTGCCGGATTTCGACGAAACTTGGTAGGAATGATTGAAGTACATTGCTCTTTCAAAGTTGTTAAAATGGTGACCCCGGGGTCAAAAATGGGCGTGGCCCGTGGGGTCAAATTGGGGTCAAATTGGGGTCAAATTTTATTTTTGACCGAATATGGTCATGTCATATATCAAATAGAAGGTATCAATGAGGCGATCACTCTGGTGCATTTTCTGTCGAAATCGGATTGTTATGTCATCCAAGATGGCCGCCGAAAGGTCAAAAGGTCGTTCTTTTATTAGAGATTTCAAAATTCTTCTCACTGAACCGCTTGGCCCATGGTAGCCAAACTTAAAAGTTATGGTCCATGGGTGAATGAAGCCTTTTCAGATTTTTTGTAAAAGAGGGGTCATCGCTAATCCAAGATGGCCGCCGTCTAAAAATAGCATAAATTCTTAAAAAATCTTCTCTCATGAAACCGCTTGCCGGATTTCGACGAAACTTGGTAGGAATGATCGATGTACATTGCTCTTTCAAAGTTGTTAAAATGGTGACCCCGGGGTCAAAAATGGGCGTGGCCCGTGGGGTCAAATTGGGGTCAAATTTTATTTTTGACCGAATATGGTCATGTTATATATCAAATCGAAGGTATCAATGAGGCGATCACTCTGGTACATTTTTTGTCGAAATCGGATTGTTATGTCATCCAAGATGGCCGCCGAAATGTCAAAAGGTCGTTCTTTTATTAGAGATTTAAAAATTCTTCTTCACATGAATCGCTTGGCCCATGGTAGCCAAACTTAAAAGTTATGGTCCATGGGTGAAGCCTTTTCAGATTTGTTAAAATGGAGGTCATCGCTAATCCAAGATGGCCGCCGTCTAAAAATAGCATACATTCTTAAAAAATATTCTTCTCATGAACCGCTAGCCGGATTTCGACGAAACTTGGTAGGAATGATCGATGTACATTGCTCTTTCAAAATTGTTAAAATGGTGACCCCGGGGTCAAAAATGGGCGTGGTCCGTGGGGTCAAATTGGGGTCAAATTTTATTTTTGACTGAATATGGTCATGTCATATATCAAATTGAAGGTATCAATGAGGCGATCACTCTGGTGCAATATTTGTCGGAATCGGATGATTATGTCATCCATGATGGCCACCAAAAGGTCCATTTATTCAAGATTTTTAACGTCTTTTTCTCAGGAACCACATGGCCGATGCTGGGTGAAGCATTTTCAGATTTTGTAAAATGAGTCCTCGCTTAATTCAAAACCGCCATCTAAAAATAGCACAATTTTTTTAAAACACATGAACTCAATGTCACATTCTCCTCTGGTGTTCATGGAGTCAGGTGAGCGAATTAGGGCCATCATGGCCCTCTTGTTTGAGCATATAACTGAAGCATTACAACTTTAAATTCACTAGAATGTAGGAAATTCATTGTAGAAAAATCAATTGTTATGCACAGTACTCCAAAACGGTTTCGGTGTGCAAATAATCGCTACCCTGTTCGTCAGTCCGTCCGTCTCTCTGTCCGAGATTTGCGTTAAAGTGTATTATTATGTATTTCCTTCATTAACATACACGACTATTAAATAAAGTATACACATTATGGTCCCCGGGGTGTCCAGTTTAGATAAGTTATACTGTATATTGTATATATTATAATTAGTATGAATAACCGAACTTACCTGCAGCGTTTCTGCCTTCTGTTCAATCGCGGACGCGGTGGTAATGGACTCCTCACAGAAAACAGATAGATCATCATAGCTCTGCTTCAAGTTGTGTAACTCTTCCCTTAGCCGTATAATTGTATCATCTTTCCCCTGTATCAACTATAAGTAGAGGATTAATGACATTACCACTTCCTTTCCATATTTCCACATGCACACCGGTTTATAGACATAGAGGATATTCATATTTTTGCAACGAATATGACATATATGTTCATCCAGTGGTGTGAAATGTCCACATTTCACACACTAGATGAACACATATGTCATATTCGTTGCAAAAAATATGAATAAAAAATTATTCTATTATATACCGCTCCATGGAAATTAGCAGTTTTTTAGACTGTATACAGTAATGAATGTGTATTTGCAGCCTATTTGCGCTGTTTTCTTTCAGGTGCGCGTTATGTATATAGATAGCGGAAGTAGTCGTATTTTCACCGGAAGTTGTTTATTTCATCGATGAGAACATATGACATTTATTTACATCGTATAACTATGTATTTCGTGGGTAGGTATATAATAAAATATCTTATTTGAACCGTCGTTGTGTACATTCATGATATGGCATACACGACCATCGGCTATCATGGACGAATAATGGGTGAAAATAAATGCCGAACTTGATATCGATTTACGTACATTGCCAGAAATTCTAATTACCTGTACGGTCTTTACTTTAACATTCATTTACATCAATATCACTGTATTATGCTACGGGTGGGTTGTGGCATAGTAGTTAGAAGACCTGACGTTCAATCCGGAGGTTTGGGTTCAAACTTCGCCTTGGGCATCAAAAATACTTTCATAGTATTTTCATTCCACTGTCGGATGAGACTTCAAACAGTGGTCCCGTCTCTATATGGCCTTAGCTGTTGCTGGGACGTTAGAGCCATTCACTTTCACTTTGTACTATGCTATCGAATGAATGTCGATGCCGTCTTACCTGGTACGTTTCCTCGTTCATGTGTTGTGTATATAGCGCTGTGTCGTGGTCCTTCTCCTCGATATCGATTTAGGTAACATTACTATACATGCTAAATACTAGTAGGTCTTTATTTTACCATTGCTTTACATATACGTCGTATATTTACTACTACGTTTCCGTATGAATGTCGATGCCATCTTACCTGGTACGTTTCCTCGTCCATATGTTGTTTATATAGCGCTATGTCGTGGTCCTTCTCCTCGACGCTGGTCGTGAGTTCCCTCACCTGTCTCCGCAGTTCCCGGATCAGTATATCCTTTCTCTGTGATGGAGTCTGGTATTCATCGCCGTTTACCTTGTGAAAGATATAAATAGTACAGTGGAACCTCTCTCCCAGGGTGTCCGATTTAGAGAGGTTCCACTGTAATTAAGCACTTCATGAACACGACAATGAAATACATTACAGTGAATCTAAATTATACACAATGGCACCCCCAAGATATCCTGTTTAGAGAGGTTCTACTGTATACGAGGAAAACTAAGCGATGATTTATTTCTCATTCTGCCGATGATTCATTTCTCATTCTGCCATTTTGCTTCAATTATCTCCAAACAGTCAAACGTTGACAAACCCATTCGTATTTAAACTCATTTGCGTTATAATTGTACACATAATTCATGTACATGTAGATCTCCCGCGAGTACTGACGTCATTTAGTGTGTATCGCAAGGTACATTTGCCCCAGTTAAATCAATAATACACGCGCTGTGGCCTGTGTTCTGACTGCTGTCTGTGTTTATAAACAGAATGTGTGTATTGGGCCATTTGAGGAAACCATTTGTAGTATTTGTGTAGATACCATGGATACATGTACTAAGATGGTGTATACTGTAAATAATGCATGTAGACACATAGTTGCGAACACGTAACTTCGCAACTAGTAGACACAGATCCAATACCATTTGTTTCACAAGGTTAGATCTACTGTTAGAATACGACGTCATCTAATGTCATTTTCGAGCATAAAACGTTACCTGATAAATAGAATACCAGGCTAGTGTATTTTAATATCAAGTTTATCAGGCTCGGCTCGGAAACGGTAGGAATTCCTCGGCAAGCCTCGGAATTCCTACGCGTTTCCTAGCCTTGCCTGATAAACTTGATATCCAAATACACTAGCCTGGTATTCTCTATATATGGGTATGCTCTCAGGTCTAGCTATGTCCCGGCTACTTTATGTTTGACCCTGTTTACATAATTGAGGGGAAATTCTGAATATTTTTCTTATTTCTCCTTCAAAGTATATATGCTTATATGGTGTGACCACTCATTTGTAATAATAATATAACCAAAATAACTGTCCATAAAGAAGTATAATATTGATATATTGGGTTATATTTTCGCATTGAAATATTTAAACCTGCAAGTGTACTCCACCATCTAGTAAAATGGACTAAGACCGATCTCAACCAATCAACGTAGAGATGACATAGACTATCCTACGCAAACTAATTATTGTGGACAAAAATGAATTCTGTCCCACAAAACTGAATTTTCTTCACAAAACTCAATTCTGTCTTACAAAATTGAATCCTTTATAACAAAAATGAATTGTGTATACGAAACGTATGCAGAATTGAATTTTGTGACACAGAATTGAATTTTGTGACACAGAATTGACAGAATTGAATTTTGTGACACAGAATTGAATTTTGTGATTTTTAGTGTTACAAAACTCAATTTTGTACACATAATTAACCTGTCCTGCATGGCGCCCCGTAACAGCGGCATTCACATAAATCTTCAACACCGAGGTGCACTCTACTATATATTAGCGGTGTGCGATTCCCCAATACAATGTTGGTCCAATCAAAAGAACAAGTGTAATAACACCGCACTTGCGGTAGTCGTGTTTCGTTTTTAGCGAGCCTTTCGAAGAAAGTAATGCTTATGGCATACCTTCGGCGTCGTAGTCAGCGTCCGTCCGTCCGTCCGTTCGTCCGTATCATGCTGTGACCAATCCACGACGCTCGGAATCGCTAACCCGAAGACCAACGTCGCAGTCTTAGTGCTTTTCATAAACTTAACGTTTGGTGGGGGGGGGGGGGGGGGGGGGGGGTTGGTTCGGGGTTGAATTGATAATGTATGTTTCCCAAGATCAAGGTCACAGTCTTAGTGCTTTCATAAACTAACGTTGTGGGGGGATTGTTATAATTTCCTTTCACCCCACTTGATATTTCGTATACGCCTTCCTCTAATTGTTCTCTATCATGACATACCAAATACACGACCCTCAGACCCCCGCTAACCCCTAGGTCAATGTCACAATCTTAGTGCTTTCACAAACTTAACATTGAGGGGGCATTAACAACACCTGCGAGCCTGCTGATGAAAAGGTAAATACCAAGAAACTTTTTACATTCTTGAAAAATTCGCGACAGGACCAGCAAGGTATAGCACCACTAGCGAAAGACGGAACATTGCACTCGGGGATAACAGAAAAGGCAAACATATTGAATTCTCAATTCCAGTCTGTTTTCTCACCCAAATCACCGTTACGTCTTTCGCAGCTTTGCCAAGAAAAAATCCAGGACCTTACAGACACCTCGACCCCACAACCCACCCCTGTTCCACATCAAAATACCACTCCAACTATGCCTGATATACACATCTCAACCAACGGAATAGGTAAGTTACTTAAAAATCTCAAACCAGGTAAGGCTGCTGGTCCAGACAATATACGGCCCATTGTTCTAAAGGAGTTACACCAGGAAATTGCCCCTATCATACAGGTAATTTTTCAGACCTCCTTAAGATACAGGTAAGCTGCCTAGTGACTGGCTGAGTGCCAATGTGACCCCTCTCTTTAAGAAAGGCGACAAATCAGCTGCGGAGAACTACCGTCCTATCTCGCTGACCTGCATCCTTTGTAAGGTAATGGAACACATTGTCACCTCCAATCTGGTTAAACACCTAGACCGAAACAATATTTTATACGACTTACAACATGGATTCCGGGAGAAGCGATCGTGCGAAACCCAACTTGCTATGCTAGTAGAAGACCTTGCCAAAACTACAAGTACAGGTAAACAGACAGACTTAGTACTCCTCGACTTTAGCAAGGCCTTTGACAAGGTAAGTCACAACAAGCTGGCCCATAAACTACATCAGTATGGGGTCAGACAACATACACTTACCTGGATCAAGGCCTTCCTAAATAATCGAACACAGAGAGTTGTCATCGAGGGTGGTGAGTCGATGAAATGATAAATTCCAGTGACCTCCGGCGTTCCACAGGGCTCGGTACTGGACCAATTCTCTTCCTAGTGTACATAAACGACCTCCCGGAAAACCTCACCTCTCAAGTTCGACTTTTTGCTGATGACACAGCCCTATACTTAACAATCAACAATATACGGGATGGTACAACCTTACAAGATGACCTTGACACCCTCCAAATTTGGGAATCCAACTGGGACATGCACTTTAACCCGTCCAAGTGTCAGGTACTCCACATTACCAGGTCACGCTCACCCATCAAAACACTGTACAGACTCCACGGACAAATCCTCCAATCAGTTCCATCAGCTAAGTATCTTGGCTTGACCTTTTCAGCCAACCTGTCATGGAACACACATATAGACAACATTACAAATAAGGCAAACAAAACCCTAGGATTTGTCCGCAGAAACATCCGCACTTCAAACAGCAAAATTAAGGAACACACCTATAAAGCTTTGGTCCGCCCCCAGGTTGAGTATGCCTCCTCAATCTGGGACCCTACACTAAAGATAATACACGCAAGATTGAAATGGTCCAGCGTCGCGCTGCACGCTGGACACTCAATGACTACTCCACCTACTCCAGTGTCTCAGATATGCTAGAGGGTACTGGGATGGCGCAGCCTTGAACAGCGCAGATCAGACGCCCGACTCTGCCTGTTCCACAAAATTGTATGGTAATGTCGCTGCGCCTCTCCCACACTATTTCGAAACTACAAATAGAGTCTCACGATATTGCCATTCAATGACCTTTAAACAAATTCATACTTCCAAAGATTATTACAAATTCTCATTTTTCCCCTTGGCGGTTGTGCAATGGAATGCCCTGCCCTTGGATGTTGCTAAACTTGAAGACCTTGACCAGTTCAGGTCAAGGATTGGCAACCTCCAACACCTTAAACCTTAAATATGCTGTAAATTGTTTTTTTTTAACCTTAACCTTTTAAACTTTTACCTACTTTGACTATTTTAACTCTTAAACCTATACTATTCCTGTTACCTTACTTTACTGTGTCTTTTATATTATTTTTCTGTTCGTCCGTACGCGCAACTGCTAATAATCCTCTCGGGGGTCAAGCAAAATATAGAGATAGATAGATAGGGATTTGTTATAATTTCTGTTTACTGTCACCGCTCGTCTTGATAGTTTACACATACCTTCCTCTAATTGTTCTCTATCATGCCCTGCCAAATTCATGACCCTCAGACCCCCGCTAACTCCAAAGTCAATGTTACATTCTTAGCGCTTGGCGGAAATTTCTTTAATTTATGTTTCCTTTCAGACAGCTTCTTGATATTCGTTAAACTAAAGCACCAACAGTCGCGCTTCGTTGTCTTCTGACAACTCTTGTTGATGATTATCGCGAATCTTTTGACATTTGTCTTGTAATTATTATGTTAGTTTTGTTAATGTATGTAGTTTTACCATTTCATTGCTGCACACATGGGGGGAATTAGTTGGTTGTATGAAATATGTGACATTTAATTTTAGTATACTGATCATTTTGATCGCTTTTGCAGTTTGTTTTGTAAATTATGTTGTAATTTAATTGCTGTATATATGGGGACTACGGTAATATATTTTAATAATGTGTATTCAGTTCATGGTACTGCGTCAATAATGACTATAGCGATTCTGTATACTTTTAGGTCATTTACTTGTACATTCTCTGATTTCCAGTTGTTGTTTTCTTTTCTCCCGGCCTAGAGCTAATTGTGATTGAACAGGCATCATTACATGGAAGTAGTAATACCATATAGTAATTGTCTACTTGAACGTTGTCGACCACAGCTCCAAATCAGCGATGTTGTTAATTACTATTTGTGGTAAAAATATTCAACGATCGATGGCTGTACTACTAGTCTAAAGATGTGGCGTGTGTATTTATTGTGAAGCTGGCAGGCCGTTACTGCCGACGGAAATTGTCTTCAATTCAGGTAGCTGAATAAACCATCCGTCATTGTCTGATGCACAGTTATCTGATTCTGGAATGGCAATTGCATATGTCTTTGTATGGCATTTTATATAGTTAATTTACTTTAACCGCCGCGGCGTACGTAGTACTGTTCACAAGTTCGTCCGGTGGTCCGTCCGTATGTCCGTTCGTGGGTTGACGTGTTTGGTCGTAACAGTTGCGTTAAATATTTCGTGGTGGGTGGTAGATTGGAAGCACGTGCATGGTAATTTAACGATGTGATTCATCCTTTAACGGAATCCCGATATATATGTACATGTACCTGGTTTGGCCATCGTTACGTATTATGGTTTTCTTGTTATATGAGCGTTGAATCCGGTAATACCTATTTTAAAAATAGTATGATTTGTACTAATCCTATTACGTTTAGGAGTGGGGTTAAGTGACTGGTGTGGTGAAGATCTGGCACCAGGTCACGTTACTCTAATTTCAGGACTTACTATATAGTTTGTTCTGTAAATACTTCGTTCTGATTGTGAGACCCCCCCCCCCCCCCCAATCACAGCAGGTGAAATACAGGATTCGCCCATGCTAACCCGGCCTAAAATCACCTTAGCTTTTGACAGGCCGTGAAGCACCGTTAAATAAAAACACACTTCGTTTACATGCACATATAATATTAACTCGGCAACTTAGCAAGTACGAGTGACATATTCCCACTTACACAAACGCCTACTATATCGCCGGATTAAACAAACCTTGCAGTAAATGGTGGGGCATGATACTTATTAAAATAGTATTATTGTGTATATGTACACTATCAAATGATATCCAGACTCGTCAATCATGAAACATTTGGAAAACCATAACAGCGCACATAAGAACGTACATATTGGGTTGTCTTTGTCACTCATATCGCAAGGGTGTACTTGAACTAACGTTTCCTTTTCTCATGTGTGTCTAACGACCTGTGTATAGTATTCGTTTCCATATGTTGGACAGACCCGGCCATTTTCTGACTAGGCATGCAATTAATCTCGAAAACGAAAACATATTGCAGTTGTTTTGAAACTTATTATGTCAACCTAATTAAATACCTGTTCCTGTTTTTCCTTTTGTTTTTCGACCCGGAGTTTGCTCGATATTGTTGCTCTTGGCTGTTTAGATCCATACCCGGCCATGTATTCTTGTGATGTCATGAAAGGCTGGACACGTGGTTTACTTATACGTCTAATTGGTTCCAAGTTCAAGCAATTATGTTGCTTTATATTGGCATGGTACAGTACAGAGGAATCAAACGTATTGCTCTTTGGTATCTTGCTTTGTTTACTTGTGACCGCAGGTATAAGCGGCTCTGTAACACTTCCGTTTTCGGGAACTATTATTTCTATTGAGACGTTATCTTTATCTTGCACCTCAATAGTTTCATCCACACCATTCTCTGCCCCGTCTGGTTGTGTTATTATAATTTTAGTGGCGTGTACATTGTCTGCATCAATTTCCATTATAGTTCCTTCCGTTAATATGTGATCACATTTATTTATCGGTTCAGTTTCCTTTGTCCTCTCCAATTCGTCAATAATTTGTTCATGTGCTGTGTTGATCATCTTTTCTAAACTTCCATCGTTTGAATCACTAGTTTGTTCCTGGCTGTCCGTATCACTAACTGTGTCGGAATGATTAAGTATAGCGTAGTTTGAACTGATGATAGCGGGGTACTGCTTTTGTAGCTTCAGTGACATGTTGACTAATCTGGGAATCTGGAAAGAGAGGTTTAGAGAGGTTCCACTGTAAATAAGCACTCCATTAACAATGTTTTTTTTTGTGATTTTCAATCATGAACAGACATGACAATGAAATAAAATACAATGAAACCCATCTAAATTGAACACAACGGCGTACCCAGGGTGTCCGGTTTAGAGAGGTTTTATCTATAATAAATATTGTGTTCAATGTTGAACCATCTTCGGCACGCGACCTACGGGAAAATGAATGCCTCTGTCGAGGAATGGGAACAATTACAAGACATAGCCAAGCGATCCATGATCATCGCCGAACACGACGACCAGAAAATGTATACATTGCAAGCACGGTTTTATTGCACTTCTTCATTTGTGTCACGGACATCTCCTAGCACAACCAATCTCCCAATACATGTACGCAAAGAAATAGCCAAAAGGAGACAGGAAAATCCCATGAAAACTACAATCAATGAAGAGAAACACATTTGCACATCTGAAATAGGCAATGAATGCAACGAATGCGGTAAGGAACAGAACAGTCAATTTAGCGCCTAACATATGAAGGTCCCAGGAAATGAAAACAGGAATACTAGTACATGTTCTTATTTCGAAACATAGACATGATTTACAAGCACATTATAAGCATTACTGTATGCCAATCAAAAGTGTGGTATGGAGAAACAGAGAAAACAAAGATGGTGAAATATTTATTTTAAGTTATTGTATAGATTTGTGATATCACAAACCCGGAAATAATTGAATATACATGTATCGCTTTTGGGAAAACATGTGTGTAGGTGTTCAGTGAAATATAATATGAAATACATGTATATACATGATACGTGAAATTAAACAAGGATGCTATAGCTATTGCAAGCGTGTATTTACCATGTTTACGGACCATATTCTTCCTAGTTGGTAATTTGCACATACTAACCCTTACACCGCTAGCTTAATTTTGTGTCGTCTGCTGTTTATTTTCATTTCCATTTGTTTGATCAAAATCATGCTTTGACAGCACTTTAGAATAATTTACAACATGCATTGACAGCACTTCAGAATCATTTCCATTGCTATTGAGAAGTAAGGCAAAATATAAAAGCAACAGCAGACGACAATTGTTGTGTGTAGCGGTCTAAGGGTTAATTACTACAGAATAACAAGGACTTAGGAGTGTTCGTTAATGCGTGATCGGTTTCATCTGATGGGTGTGGTGAATTGCAATGGCAGCAGACTGAGCCATATCGATCGCTTCAACCCTCGCAATGCTGAATTCAATGTTGTCGTCTGCTGTTCATTTCCGAACTTCCATTTTTCTCAACAAAAACATGGTTTGACTGCCATTTATAATCATTTCCAATGGAAATGATTCTAAAGAGCCGTTAGACCCTGTTTTCATTGACAAAAACAGACGAAATATGAAACAACAGCAGACGACAATTTCCAGTTCCTGTATTCTAAGGGTTAACCATGCATATACGGCATGGACGAATGAAGTCTGTGTGGCGTCCGCGCTAAGGTCACGTGATGCCTGGTGCTTTGACATTTGATCGTATCTCGGGGACATATTTGAAAACGTGCTACACGCACGTGTCTACCATTCAGTCATTATATCGATCGTTATTTTTCTGTTGTAACCTATATGCTATATATGGACAGTTGTCAAAATTCATGTTGTCGGAGGAATCTCCTGATGTCTAAAGTCGCCTATATGCAACCCCTCCCCCCCCCCCCCCCCCCCCCCTCCACCGGTAGGGAAAAACATTGATATAGTGCATAATTGCATTAACATATCTTAATTCAACTGAATATGAGACAAGCAATGTGATTGTGTACTTTAGAATATGTGCGATATCTCTTGAACAATATTAATAAAATTGACGATATTTTTCGTATTGACATTCCGCATTTCCTCAGAAAATATCACCAACTTTTGATGTCATTTACGAAAAATATTATATATTTTGTTTAAATTATTTCTTGAAACAATCGCACATCTTCTTAGGGACATTGTACATACTCACATGGGTTGTCTCATATAGGTATTGTATTTGTATTGTTTCGCTTATTTCGATGCTAGGGACGTTTGCATCATTGACGGTGACACTACTGACACATTATGAGATACAAATGAACACGTGGGTGGCAGGTGGGAGCATGTGATAGGTAATTTAACGATTGGGGTTTATCATTAACGGAATCCTGACTGGAGACCTGGTTTGTATGGAACGCCAAATCTACATAAACTCAAATAATTAATGCTAGCTTCAAATAATTAGTGCTCTCTCTAATTCTATTAGTGCTCTCTCAATTTCAATTAGTGATCTCTCTAATTCAATTTGTGCTCTCTCTAATTCAATTTGAGCTCTCTCTAATTAAATTTCATTAATAGAGAGAGCATGAATTAAATTTGAGAGAGCACTAATTGAATTTGAGATATCACTAATTGAATTTGAGAGAGCACAAATTGAATTAGAGAGAGCACTAATTGAATTTGAGAGAGCACTAATTGAATTAGAGAGAGCATTAAATGTATGTGTTTTTGAGCTCTCTGCAAATAATATAGAGCTAGCACGAATTCAATTAATGCTCTCTCTAATTCAATTAGAGATCTCTCTAATTCAATTAGTGCTCTCTCTAATTCAATTTGTGCTCTCTCTAATTCAATTTGTGCTCTCTCTAATTATTTGTGCTCTCTCTAATTCAATTTGTGCTCTCTCTAATTCAATTTGTGCTCTCTCTCTCTCTCTCTAATTCAATTTGTGCTCTCTCTAATTCAATTTGTGCTCTCTCTCTATTAATTATCATTACAGCTAGCGCTAATTGAATTAAAGAGACGTCATCTTGTATATCTTGACAGGCTATTCTACATAAATGTATTGTCATTTTACCTAAATATATGCATTACATAATGTTTGTAGATTAATAGTATTCGTATATGTTGGTATTTATACTTTCCATTCAAAACTTGATTATAAAAGGTATGATTAGTGTTAGGAACAATACAAAATGACTAATATTTGAACTTTGACCTTGAATATGACCTTGACCCTGCATCACATGTCATCTTCCTTCACTTCAAATGTTAGTTCTTATTATATTATGCATATAATATTGCCATCAAACATTGAAGCACTGGTTTATAGAGTGATTTGAACAATTATACATGTTAATGCTTATTTTCAAAACAGCGGCCATCTTGGACGCCATCTTGAATGGTTACTCGACATATTTCCATTTCAACTATATATGTTCATTATATATTGTCTGTAGAGTATTCTGATATGCTGATATGTATACTTTTGTAAAATGTGTAGGCTCCGTACCTCAGACTGACTGGCATTGGAACATATACATATTTTCATTGAAGTTGATCTCTTTGTGCTGAAATATTTTGGATTCCTGTCCTCAAGATGTACAGCAACATGACACATATGTTGATTTCGTCAAATATTGAAGTTGATTTTTCATCAAAAATGGAACATACTTTGTACACTCTATCATAGAATAGCCGTCCAGGATGTTGAATATATATTCAATTTATCAATCAGCGAGTGTCCTAAATTTGCAAAACTATATCAAACCACAGCGAGGAGGAGGAGGCAAACTTCGAACAACAGTATGTACTGTGTAACTGTGTATCCCCTCATATCGTGTAGATACAAAAGTTCTTTCCGTATCTTCACATTGTTCATATTATGACTAGTGTAGAGCCACGTCAGTCTGTGTGGATCATTGGTGACCAGTGTATACACATGTCAGTCTCTCCAATTCAATTAGTGATCTCTTTAATTCAATGTGTGCTCTCTCTAATTCAAGTTGTGCTCCCTCTAATTCAATGTGTGCTCTCTCTAATTCAATTTGTGCTCTCTCTAATTCAATTAGTGCTCTCTCTCTAATTGAATTTGTGCTCTCTCACTAATTCAATTTGTGCTCTCTCTAATTCAATTAGTGCTCTCTCTAATTCAATTTGTGCTCTCTCTAATTCAATTCAATTTGTGCTCTCTCTAATTCAATTTGTGCTCTCCCTATTAATTATCATTACAGCTAGCGCTAATTGAATTAAAGAGAGCACAAATTGAATTTGAGAGAGCACACATTGAATTAGAGAGAGCACAAATTGAATTAGAGAGATCACTAATTGAAATTGAGAGAGCACTAATAGAATTAGAGAGAGCACTAATTATTTGAAGCTAGCATTAATTATTTGAGTCTATGTAGATTTGGCGTTCCATAGGTTTGACCCTCACAGTTATACCCCTTATGTGAGTATTACGATATTCGTAATCCTATTTTAGGGGAAGGGGCCAAGTGACTTGGTGTGGTAGTGACCTGGCACCAGGTCAGGTTATTCTAATTTCAGGGCTGAATATATTTATTCTCGATGTAAATACTCCGTTCTGATTTTGATTCCCCCCACCCACCCCCTCCCCCCCCCCCACCCCCCCCCCACCCCAATGCAGCAGGTTAAAATGGGATCGAACCCGTTTGCCCGGCCTTACATGACCTTAGCTGTTGATAGGCCATTAAACACTAATAAACAAACAAAACAAACAAACAAATGAACACGTCCAATAACCCGTATGCACGGGCGTCGTCAGGGGAGGTTCAATGGGTTCGTACGAACAACGTACCCCTTTTTGGGGGCCAGAATGATTGTCTTTATATAAGTCAGCGATAACCATTATCAATGCAGGAATGAGCAGACATTGTATTTTCAAATACCCTACTAACAAAACACAGCAAATGGACACCACAATCACTGGAATATATAAATCTTCAGAAATGTGCTTCTTACATTGACCAGGAGCTAGTTTCTGTCCAAACATCATCGAATGCAGAATTTGGCTTCTAGAAAGCAAACACTTTCCGGACTGTGAAGCTGAACCTAAATATGTAAGGGATCCAGGGGCAACTCCTGGATCCCTTGCTTAGTTCGGTTGCTTCACAGCTGAACAGGTGAAAGTCGAACCCCCTTTTCAAAAATGGTGACGCAAATCCGTATGCATTTTGGTAGTCGTGTTCTGCGCTTATGTATAGACCTGGCACCATGCCAGGTTATTCTAATTTCAGAGCTGAATATATATTTATTTCGATGTAAATAAAATAAACGGTTCTGAATTTGGGAATCCCCCCCCCCCCCCCCACATGCTGCAGGTTAATTGCGGGATCGAACCCGTTGGCCCGGCCTTAAATGACCTTAGCTGTTGATATGCCGTTAAACACAAATAAATCAAATCAATCCGCGATTTGGAACTTATGTCTTGTAATATGTATTCTTCCTATCCAGGGGCGGATACAGAAAATAATTGCTGGGGGTCTGTAATTACAATTCGGCATAGCCGACCCCCACCCCCCCCCCCCCCCCCCCCCCCCGCCCGTATCCGCGCCTGCTATCACTTTTCATCCTTATGCACTTATTACTATCGGTTTTCCATGTGTGACCAACATTTTAAAGGAACAGCTGTGTCATCCATTGATCAGACAATTAACAAACAACCTATACTAGTATACAAACGTACGTGCTATAGCTACGATTGTATGGAACGCCACATCTACATAATCTCAAATAATTAATGCTAGCTCTAAATATTAAATGCTAGTTCTAAATATTTAATGCTAGCTCTAAATAATTAGAGCTAGCATTAAATATTTAGAGCTAGCTCCAACTGATTTAGAGAGATCTTCAAATGATTTTGAGCTGGCTCTAATTATTTAATGCTTTAGAGCTAGCATTAATTAGTTGACTTTACCTATATTTGGCGTTCCATACGATTGAACGACCGTATGTGATTGTCTGTCTTATCCATATGAGAAAGTTATAAACTTGGTCTCGAAGAACCTCGCAATATTTTGTAAATGGCGTGTCATGTTAACGAATGTTACCGAGCGCGCGCTCAATTAATTTCACGGAAGTTGATGAAAATTTAGAGATCACACGAAATTCCATTCCATGATACGCGTTCTGAAATGTTTGTCAACTTTCGATGTCACTTATAAAGTATAATTTTTTTCCTGAGTAAATAGTGTGGTAATGCGGATATTAAATATTGTAAGGCAGAAAATAGGTAAAAATCTCATTACCCGCACCACTTGCACTTTCGTAGAGTACAATGTCTGTATATTAATAATATATATGACGGGTGTTTCATTGATGGAATGGCGAACAGTGCAGATCCTTATCAGACTGTGCGGGTGCACATACTGCTCTGGATCTACACAGGTCGCAAAACCCATAAACCCGATTTCTCCAGTCACATCCATATATATATATATATATATATATATATATATATATATATATGCATGCATTGTATTGTACGAAAGCAGGCGGATGGGGTAATGCGATAGGGCATAATGTCCATTTTAAGTCGGGTGCGAGTCTTTCACCTTTGTAAGAATCTGTGACGGTTTTTCATTTACTTGTTGGCAATCCTAAGGAGCCCCCTCAGGGACATGCGCGAAATAACAATTCGTTCCCTCAATTTAACAATTCGTTCCGTTGAATTAACAATTCGTTCCCACGAAATGACAATTCGTTCCCTCAATTTAACAATTCGTTCCCTCGAATTAACGAATTATTAAATTGAGGGAACGAATTATTATTTCGTTGGAACGAATTAATAAAAAAAAGAATTCTACGTCCATTGCTGGGCTCCGTACAATCCTACCACCGTTTGTCGTGATACATCAATGTGGACGTACGATTTATCAGACATCCGGGCACTTCTAATGATGGAAAGCCTAGACGGTGGACAATTATATGCATAATTCAACAACGCTATATTGTCTTCTCACGTAGCGCAAGCATGAATATAATTATTGTATATGACCAACATACTTGGCCCCATCAAGCATATATGAGACACGCCATGCGATTTGTATGCGATTTTTCATGAAATATACTTACAGAAACCGAAATGTTGATACTAAAGCGGAATTGAATTCCGCACTTGCTATATATACTAGTATATGAAAATTTCCTCAATCATTATTAATTCATAAATTGTTTCAATGAATGTTGGCAAGGTCAATAGTTTATCATCTGTAAGTAACTGAATATGGACGTCGGTCTAACGTGCCTCTGGCAGATCACTGATTGCTCTTATCAGTGTACATAATTTACGTTGCTAAACTCTGGCAAGGCCACTGTTCGATAACATAACGCTTTCTATGGCAATGACACACTTCTAGCGAGTTCATGTTGCTATATGATTAATAAAACAACCTGAATTATATTCCATAACAATTAATAGGTGTTCATTAAACAAGTTATTAGTTTCTCATATGCAGACTGATACATGTATACCTATACTGTATGTTTAATAAATACATATGTGATTACTATCGTTATTAAATTCACTGTGTGAGACAGATTTTAACCATTTCACTCATAAATAACTGGCTTTGAGTTACTCATAAGTCTCTTTTTTTTATCTGAAAAAATAGTAACCAATACTGTATATATTGACAGAGACAGCTTGGTACAAGCCGGCTCATCTGGATATACAGTGTTTGCAAATGTGCGATTTCTGGTCTGTAGAGTTAAGGATAATGAAAACATATTCTATTGCACCAAAATGCGGTTCACGTGATTAAAGTCTAAAGACCAGATTATGGAATATATAACAGTACTTACCTCATTTGTAGTGCGCCATATGGTACCGCCACGAAAATGTCAACACGGCAATTATGACGTACTCGTTATTGAATATTAATATAATTTCCCGACAGATGTTGACATCTATTTGATATGTATGCAGCTGTCTTATTCCTGTATTCTGCCAGTGAGAGGCGTCAATATATGGTTTTGCGTGGAAGCAATTTGGTTCCAAGAGGAATCCGCGAATTCGCCAGCAAACATAAACTGATGTAAACACAAACAATATCATTCACACAGGCTGGAAAACCCAAGAAAATCAATGACTGTTATGTTCCTGTGAATATCGGCGAGAGTGTAGTCGACCGGACGACAATATTTATGCTGTGCAGTGGTGATTACATAATCTGGAAAATCGGATACGATATTCAGATTTATCACAATAATGCTTATGCATATTTCATTGTCCTACCAGCCGGTGGGACGTGGGGGCGGGTTAATGTCAAATAGCAGTCGTATATATATTATGTATACGTTAGATCACGGTTCGTCCGCATGTACGAACGTGATCTAACTTATTTATCACATCCTCATCCTCTGATCGAGGTCTCCGTACGATGTGTATATTTGGATTATAAGCTGCACTTATGTTGAAAACACACATTTCAATTGCATCGCACAGGTTTCTATCGGCTCACCATATGCAACTGTTGTTCATACCATTTGTATCTCTAACATGTCTAATAGAGGAGATAACTTACGGGAATTTGGCTAGAAATTTAATTCTAAGAGGTGGGGAAATACATCGATTTCTTAACCTGTCTCCAACACCCACCACGACACTCCATGGCAGAGAAGCCATTAACCCTTTCACCCCTAAGTAACTGGAATGGATTCTGAAATGTTAATTTTGCAACCAATCCAACCATCACCAAATGATTTTCAAGTGCAGATCCTGATGAGACGGCTCGTTACGAGCCGGCTCATGTGGATCTGCACTGTTTGCATAAACCGTTATAGCTGGTCATCTGATACAATTTCTGGCAAAATAAACATTCATTCATCATTACCCCACGTATTGATTGGCATTATTATACATTTTATATCAGACGTACTTTTCCACACTGATATCAGCGGCGATAACCGTGTTTCCTTATACTGTGAACGGACATTACTATGTATTCTCTGTATTTAATTGTTGATATGCAATGATCATACTTTATAATCTGTGGAAAGAATTTTATTTTCAGGTGACGCATGTAATTAGTGTAAATAATTTGCATATGAAAATAGCCTGATACCACCGCGAGTCACTATCAGTAAAATAAATATTACTAAATGGTTATAGCTGTATAAATGTTGACAATATACTTGTAACTGAATAATACAACTACTCTGCCGATCCTGTGAAGCATATATGCTCAATAAACAATGTTACCTCATCTAGCTAGCTGTCACTACTAACGTACACCCGGGCGAGTATGTACATGTATAATGTTCAATATGTATAGTGTTAGCATGGTTATTGCAATCACAGTGGAAGTGCGCGAGTATGTATGTGTGCTCCCGTACAGATCTAGAAAGGTGTCGCATTCTCAGCGGTCGTCTCTCTTTCTTAACGGTCTAAAATGACCATAGCTGTTAACAAGCCGTTAAACGCCATTAAATAAAACAAATTGAAGTTATGCCCCCTATGCGATAGCAAGGGGGCATATTGCATTCACGTCGAGTAACTTTCTCCAACATGTAATATCTTCAATACTACGCGAAGGATTGCTTCAATACTTGGACACTTGAATCATCTGAACATGTGTCAAACACTCGCGCCACCATTAACACGACCTTGACATGTGTCACCTTCAAATGTCGCTGAAACACTGAGCCATTGTGTTACGTCGAACAGTTTGTAAGATAGAGTTTCTCCCACATGTAATATCTTCAATATTACACAAAGGATTGCTTCAATACTTGGACACTTAAATCACCTGAACATTTGTCACACACTCGCGACATCATTAGCACGACATTGACCTTTGTCACCTTCGAAATGTCGCTGAAACACTTAGTCATTTTTTATTTTTTACAGTCAATTATGCTAAGGGGGCATATCTGTGTTTTACTATTAATGTTGATTTGAACCAAGAATACCTTTGCGATAACCCGAGTTCTACTCAACGAATTTCACCCGATATCAGTATCTAATATGTATCACGGCAAATGTTATCTCCCCTTGTTTACTGACTATGCCTCGAGGGGCGTATATTGTGACCTCGTCACTCTTGTTCTATGACTATTGACGGCCATATTTTGTTTATTTTGTTAAACTGCCTGGTTCACGACCTTTCTGTCAAATGACTGCAAAGTCCCAAGTGTAGTACATGTATTGCTTCTTGTTATATGTAAAAAAAACACACACATTCAATTACTCCTTTGAATTGGGCCTATCTTCGCCACATCATAATTGGATGTAGATGTATGTTTTGTGAGTATTCTTGGCATTAACCTTGACAATTGCATATTGCCTCTATCTGAACTGTATCTGTATTTAAACACTATTCCTAATCAAATGCTTGCTTACTTAGCTTAAATACAGAGCGCAATTGTTAACTTTAAATATGTATCGGTGATTTAGGCATCCCAAATTGCATATTTCAGATGCATTGTCTATGCCAAATGACCTTCAACATGCCTTAAAACATCAACATTGTACCTCATAAATAGATTTCCCACATCAGTTGTAGTTTAGAAACTTGTATTACTTGTAATTCTAAGGACAACTTGTGAAACATTTGTTTTTCTTTGAGCACAAGCAGCCATCTTGGCGGCCATCTTGGATTTCTGAGATGCTCAAAGATATCCGCTCTATATCCGCATGTTATTTATTATAGAGTTCCAAAGGATGTAGAATCAAGCGAGAGACAAACGTTTTCAGCTGATGCAGGATTAATTAGGCCTACTGTCTGTTTCACGAAAGCTGCCCAAATGTTACTGCTATATAAACAATGCAAAAACAATATTTTTTTAGATAATATTAAATTAAAGGAAAATTTAAGAGTGAGCCTTCTTTTTCAAGCTATCTAGCCAGGTTTCGGAGTCAATTTCCAAACAAAAATCGTTTAATTTCTGACTCCCCCCCCCCCCCCACCCCCAGCTCCTCCAGCTCCCTTTCCCCCATGTTAAATTCCCATAGACAAATCAATTTTTCGTAATAAAATTAAAATTTGACCAAATTTCACGAAATAAAAAGAAGGCTCATTCATAAATTTTGATAAAATTTAATATTATCGAAAAAAATACTGTTTTTGCAGTGTTTATATGGCCATACAATTTCGGGCAGGTTTCGTGAAACAGAAAGTAGTTGCAAACACTAACTGTTACAATCTACTCCCGTACCGTCCGTAGCCAGAACATGGACCCAATCTAAACGTTTACATGTTGAATTTGGCTGTCACTGACTGATCGAGTCACTTGTTGATTCTGGCTTAAATTTACTTTATCAGGTCATCTACATTTATTTTGTAAATTTATGTCATATTACTGCCATGTGTTTTCTTCATAATGTTCACACGCATTTCAGTCCAAAAATATAGAATTGTTTTCACAAATTACTGCTGAAATGCGAATCTGATGAAGCCTATGAGTGGAAACCTAACTCTGACCAATTAGGATCTCTCTATATATATATGTCTCTGCTATCGCTACGGAAGGTAATTAAGTTACTATTCGCAAGTGGGTTAGGCAAAACAAAAAGCTTTGACAACCTGACTATATGTAAAAATGCTCACCTGGCATAATCTTCGTTGATGCATGCGCACCCATTGCACCCACATACCCCCCCCCCCACCCCACCCCGCCAATACACACATACACACACACCCTAGCTACGCTACCGCTACTGAGGGCACTCATTATACAACCCCGAGTTGTGGGGGGTATACTTGAGTCAGGTTGTCCGTCCGTCCGTCCGTCCATGCATCCGTGCGTCACTAAACGTAACATCAGAGAAATATGTTATAACTACATATTTAGGTGTACCTGGGGTATGCACACGAACTGTTTAGTCATGGTATTTTGCATGGTCTGTGAATTTAAACCTAACCCAAGAGGTCAATCTCAAAGCGAGGTTGTCAAAACAAAGAAAATGTCAACAGCTGATGTTTGACACAATCGCTAAAAATAAGTCGCATTTTTGACTTTCAGCAGATACTTTGTCAGCGATGGAGGAGTGCACATCGAAAGACAGTTCTAGCTGGTTTGTGGAAGTTGATGGACCAGTTGACAGGCGTGTCCGGAGAAGAGTATCCCCTAAACGGAAAAAGTCTTTCACTGATGCACTGAAAAATAAATATTCCACCAACATTCAGGACATCAAGACCCAGGGATATGTGATTCTGTTTGCAGGGCGGCCAAAGTCAGCGGACACAGATGCTGAACTGGCATATCTCCGGAATGTGGTATGTAGATCGTTAGTTGCGGGCACGTAACTCTGCAAAATTATTAGGTCCTTCTCTGCGAACAAAATAATTATGGCTCAGAAATGAATATTGTGACTATTTAGAAAAGTAATATACATCCACACACTTTAAAATATTAATGATTAAATCCTCGTTCATAACCCACTTTTGTGCACAACGCATAATTATGTTCTGTCAGCTTAAACCGTGTCTCAGTCGCATGTCACTCATTGACTAGATTCATCAAGTGACTATTTCATGCAATAGAGCAGTGGGTCAAGATAATGTCTGAAAATATCCATGGCTGTTTTGAACGTCTGCTCAAAACTGTGCCCTTTTCAAAATGTACATGCTTTTGTTTTATTTCATGGCAGCCCTAATTTTAGGCAGAGAGCAAGACATCACATCATGACACATGTGACATCACAGATGTTGTAACATTTCAATCGATGACAGATTGTACTTCAAGTTGATGTATGTTGCAATGGTGTAAGCGCGATATTAAATTCGCTTCAGTTTTCAAAATACAATGAATGCCCCTCGTATATCTTCAGAAAACCAATTACAAATCTACCATTAAATGCTCATTTACCAACTGTTTTCCTCACATTCCATCCACATCTGACACCCAGTGCCTTTAATATTAAACAAGAAATGCGTCTGTCGAACGCGGATGCCACCTGCAGCATATTTGAGAAACTGTGACAAAGTGGTTAACCGAAAAGTGTGACGGACTGACAGACGGACGGTCCAAACACTATATGCCACCCGTTTCTTCGAAAAGGTCAGCCTCCCCAATTTTTTTTATTTGACGTATGAATTTAAGCAAATATTGAATTTATAGGGAAAATACAATTTTTCTATTGGATGGCTAAATTGTTGTGTTTTTTTTCACAATAAAACCATTATTTGATGGAATTTCATCTGTGGTGAACTGTTCCGGGGTTGAGATATATATTCGGACATCTAGATTTCAAAAATTTCCCGGATGGGAGAGGGGTTGGGGGAGCTTAAAAATAGAACAACCCAAATGCTGGATCCGCCCCTGCTAAGTACCGTCACTTTTGGCTGGAGTGCGACGTCACCTTCCACCGAGATCATCACCAGGCTTGCCCCCAGTGACAGCGTACTGGCCTCCATTTGATACGTTCTTGTGGAGCCCAGTCAGGAATCTACTCTTACTCCTATCATTTCTGTACCAGCATGATTGGTTTGTGTGTAA
>CM055266.1:58907104-58972557 GCA_029237695.1 Conchocele bisecta | reverse complement strand
TTGGTTTGTGTGTAATCAATGGTTACTGATGTAATTTTTGTCGCGCCCGCTTACGGAAAGCGTGATATAATCGGCCGTTTGGCGTACGTACGTACGTACGTACGTACGTGTGTCCGGTTAAAGTTTTTGGTTAAGTTGTTTGGTTAAGTTTTTTGGTTAAAGTTTTTGGTTAAGTTCTTTGGTTAAAGTTTTTGGTTAAGTTGTTTGGTTAAGTTTTTTGGTTAAAATTTTTGGTTAAGTTCTTTGGTTAAAGTTTTTGGTTAAAGTTTTTGGTTAAGTTTTTTGGTTAAGTTTTTTGGTTAAAGTTTTTGGTTAAAGTTTTTTGTTATACTATATCTCTGCAACTGCTTTGCCCATTACCTTGAAACTTCACATGGGTGTTTATCATCATCTATATTTTCATTCTACCCCCTCCCGTGCGGCCCCTGTGTCCAATGTTAAGGTCAAATTACTTTGAAGTTTTTGGTTAAGTTTTTTGGTTAAAGTTTTTGCTTAAGTTTTTTGCTTAAGTTTTTTGGTTAAAGTTTTTCGTTATACTACATCTCTGCAACTGCTTTGCCCATTACCTTGAAACTTCATATGGGTGTTTATCATCATCTATATTTTCATTCTACCCCCTCCTGTGCGGCCCCTGTGCCCAATGTCAAGGTCAAATTACTTTGAAGTTTTTGGTTAAGTTCTTTGGATAAAGTTTTTGGTTAAGTTTTTTGGTTAAGGTTTTTGGTTAAGTTTTTTGGTTAAGTTTTTTGGTTAAAGTTTTTCGTTATACTATATCTCTGCAACTGCTTTGCCCATTACCTTGAAACTTCACATGGGTGTTTATCATCATCTATATTTTCATTCTACCCCCCCCTCCCGTGCTGCCCCTGTGCCCAATGTCAAGGTCAAATTACTTTGAAGTTTTTGGTTAAAGTTTTTGGTTAAGTTTTTTGCTTAAGTTTTTTGGTTAATGTTTTTGGTTAAAGTTTTTCGTTATACTATATCTCTGCAACTGCTTTGCCCATTACCTTGAAACTTCACATGGGTGTTTATCATCATCTATGTTTTCATTCTACCCCCATCCCGTGCTGCCCCTGTGCCCAATGTCAAGGTCAAATTACTTTGAAGTTTTTGGTTAAGTTTTTTGGTTAAAGTTTTTGGTTAAAGTTTTTCGTTATACTATATCTCTGCAACTGCTTTGCCCATTACCTTGACACTTCACATGGGTGTTTATCATCATCTATATTTTCATTCTACCCCCCTTCCGTGCGGCCCCTGTGCCCAATGTCAAGGTCAAATTACTTTGAAGTTTTTGGTTAAGTTTTTTGGTTAAAGTTTTTGGTTAAGTTTTGTGGTTAAAGTTTTTGGTTAAGGTTTTTGGTTAAGTTTTTTGGTTAAAGTTTTTTGTTATACTATATCGCTGCAACTGCTTTGCCCATTACCTTGAAACTTCACATGGGTGTTTATCATCATCTATATTTTCATTCTACCCCCCTCCCGTGCTGCCCTTGTGCCCAATGTCAAGGTCAAATTACTTTGAAATTTTTTGTTAAGTTTTTTGGTTAAAGTTTTTCGTTATACTATATCTTTTTTTTTAGTGTCCATGCCTCGCCACAAGGCGCGACATGCAGGCCGCGGCCATCTAGTATTTAAATTAATGCAACTAGTGTCTATAATGACCTATAATGAATAACTATAGGTGGTATATGGGAAGCACAATTTGTGACATGTAATATGTCACAACTAAAAAAGCATTACATGTCACAAATTGTGCTTCTCAGTACAGTAATTGTGGAAGTGACATTATTTCCTAATAATCTCATCTTTGTCAGTCTATGAAACATTTTATTGTGTATTGGAGAAAAAATATACAAATTTCTTGGAAATTAATTGATCCAATAAAGTGGTGCATTTGATTGATATATGTCACTATGCTGTCCGTATTAAAATGAGGAAAAAAACACATGTTGGATATATGAGACATCATCTGAGACACACACGCACACACACACACACGCAAACAACCTTTGTGGCAAAATTATCTCATTTCTTTGGGCATCTAGTATTAACCGTTAGACCACTACACACAACAATTGTCGTCTGCTGTTGCTTTTATATCTTGCCTTATTTCTCAATAGAAACATGGAAAATGGAAATGATTCTGAAGTGCTGTCAAAGCATGTTGTAAATTATTCTAAAGTGCTGTCAAAGCATGTTTTTGATGAAATGGAAAATAGAAAATAATCTGCAGATGACAACAAAATTAAGAAATAGTGTAAGGGTTAATTACTTATATAATAATATATAATTAGTATGTACAAATTTTGCTTTTTAGTACACATGCCTCTTTTCAATGACACAGGTCGAGGTGTCAGAATATCAACACATATGTGACTGGAGAAATGGGGCTTATATGTTTTGTGATCAGTGTAGTTCTAGCTCAACCTGTACATCTGCAGTGTTCACCATTCCATCAATGAAATAACTGCCTTGCTTCTAACACGAAATATAGAGCCTTTATCAGGCTACAGCAGTGTGATATTTGATCAGAAGCTACACTGATAACAAATCCCATAAGCCCCATGTATCGAGTCACAGCAAAACGTGTGCTAATATAGCAACTCTCATATATCCTGAGCACAGAGCTGATAATATTTTACTGCTGAACAATGTAGACCCTAATCAGATTATATACACAGTCTGTTATATGTTAATTTTGGATGTTTCCGATAATCAATAAAAGGGATAATGTTTAAAAACGTTAACGCTAAATGACAAACAGTACAGATCCTGATGAGATGGCTCAATTGGTGGAAGCGAGATCATCTGGATCTACAATGTTTGCAAATGTTGTCTTTATGGTATGTATGATTGAAGGCTAAATACATACATTCATATTGATCCATATTTCTCTTGGATTTATCATGTTATGAATCATTGTGCATAAAGTTTATTTATAACTGAATAAACTGACTCACCTGTTTTGGTTTTCTTTGTACGTTTTGCCATATATAATATTTTCAACAAAGAAGAGTGATCAAATACTGATCTGGCCGATTGCCAATGAATTACCAATGATTAATCATGATTACCTGCAATCCATAAAGCTTTAGCCCACATCAAAGATCCTCAAACAGACTAATGTTACAACAAAATTGTTAACTGTAAGCAAATAAGTGGCAATGAAATCCATATGGAGCTCATGACCAGCAACCACAAACAGTTAACCCTTAGACCGCTATCTTATTTTTGTTGTTGTCTGCTGTTTATTTTCTATTTTCCATTGTTATCATCAAAAACATGCTTTGACAGCACTTTAGAATAATTTACGACATGCTTTGACAGCACTTCAGAATTATTTCCATTGAAAATGATTCTGAAGTGCTGTCAAACCATGTTTTTATTTAGAAATAAGGCAAGATATAAAAGCAACAGCAGACGAAAATTGTTGTGAGTAGTGGTCTAAGGGTTAAGCTCTATATTATGCCACCCTTACAATGCTGAATAAATTCTGGTGTCTGCTATTTGTTATATACACTGTATCTTTAATTTTCTCAAAACATGTTTTGACAGCACATTGTTTCTAACAGAGATGATTTTCGTGCACTGCCAAAACATGTTTTTGTTAATGAATTAAAATAATTATGGCCGGAAAATTAATATTGTGACTGTTTGAGACGAGCCAAGTGGTTTTGTTCCGAAGAAGATGTGTGATTTTTCTTGAAAAATATTTACAGAAACTGTGATATTTTCTGTAAGTGATGTCGAAACTTGACGTAATTCTCATGCTAAGAATTCTATTCCGCTTTTGAACTTTTTGACAACTTTTGACATCATTTACAGAAAATATTGGGATTTCCCCCCCCCCCCCCCCCCCATTTGTACATGTACTTGAACATGTACTTGTACAGGGAATATATGGGATTTAGTACTAAACCCATTGACCCGGCCTTAAATGACCTTAGCTGTTGATAGGCCGTTAAACCCCAACAAACAAACAGAAAATATTGTAAATATTGTAAATAGTTTTTCATGTGATATCGCACATAAATGTACATGTATTATAGGAATGAATGGACTTTTTGTGGAAAAATTTATTGGGGTATAAGACTTTTCCAAGTTTATATCCCCGATAAATTCCACAAAAAGGCCATTCTTTCCTTATAATTCCAGCATTTGAAATAAATTCATCAAGAAAATGTGTTTATTTTCCGTTTTCTTAAGAATTATTTTAACTGCGCCTCACGGTTACGGAAAGTAGTTCGGCGTCGGAGTTTACTGGGATATAAATTTTGGACAGAGACTTGCTACGGACCAATCACATGTTAGGGAATTGTGTAAATATTTTTGTGCTGGAATTATTCGTAGATATAAAATCCCATGGCTTGTCTCATTTGTTTCTGGCATGTGGTATGGACTGACAAAATGTAACTACATGTACATCTACATATTTTGTGGCCTCCGAAAATATATAGTGTTCAGCAATCTCATGCAGATGGTTCAAATGAGTGGTCATAATACTATACATACCGTATTTATTCTAATAAACGCCCCCGGGTCTATGCAATTTGTGGGGATCAAAATATGTTATTTTCACACACAAAAGCCATCTAAAACAATGTTGTAGGTGAAAATAACATATTTAGAATACAAATATGGGAGGGGGGCTACTGTTAGAGAGGGGGCTACTATTAGAATGAATACGGTAGCTTTGCAGTAAAATTGGTAATAATTCTAGAAAACAAAACCAGGCTTATTTCATTTGGTCTGGCTATGTTAAGAGACCGTATGATGTGTCAGCATAGCCCCAGATCAGTCTGCACATCTGCAGTGTAGATCAGGGCCTTTTCTATATCATCGATTTTCACAGTGTAATAATGTAATATTTTGTGATAAATATGTAAATGCAAATGCTATAGAAAACATTTTTTTTGTGATAAGTATAGCCTTGGTGTATGATGTTGTGCTTATGCAATACATATAATCTAACATTTTTATTGATATAATATAATATTTATTAAATATTTGACTTACAAAACTTGGCATGGCCTACTTTTTATAGAATCATTAAACTTGTTTAATAAATATATACATGCATCCTCATTTCAAGATAGGGCCTATTGGATTTGTGACCAGTGTAGTTCCTGATTAAATAGCACACTCCTGTAGCCTTATAGCGATTAATATTCCTTTGTTACACATGCGACATATGTTTCATTGATTGCATGGCAAACAGTGCAGATCCTGGCCAGCCTGTGCGGATGCACAGGCTGATCTGGATTTACACAGGTCACAAAACCCTAAATTCTTTCCATTCTTCATATAGCTTTAAACTTTAATTTCACATCTTATCTGCACACCTTCCATTTGACTTTGCTAACTTAAGCTTATCTACAATTGTAAGTTATAATATTATAATATATGTAGGTCAGAGTATTCATTTGGCACGTTATTAGAAATCTAACATGTGTGTTGATATAATACAATATTTTTTACTAATCCTATAATCCATTTTTTTATGTACACCCAAAAAAATCAGGGTACTTTGGTCAAGGTCAAATTTGCGTTAACATTTTTGAGGGTTACAGTCATCCATTAGTACTGATTTCTTGTTTTTTCAGGTTTCAGATTTTTGCACGTTGCTCTTGTCTGATTAATGGAATAGTCTGAAAATGAACATGAAAGACTATTACTAAGGATTTCCCATTGATGTTTCAGGTGCTTAATAACTGTAACATATCCACAGCCGGCCTGCAGGATGCGACCTTGACCTCGCTCTGTCCCAACATGGTTGACCTTGACCTTGCGGACAACCTGCTCGAATCATGGGAGGAGGTTCTGCCCATGATGTCACAACTCCCCAATCTGAAGTTCCTCAACTTGACGCACAACAAGATAAAAAACAACAAGGTACAAATGCATAATGATGTCAATGCAGCTGATATTATTTGAGCCTCATTGTAAATGCTTCCATGATACAAAACTTAACTCTGGCCATTTGTAGGTTCCAACCAGATTGTGTGATTTTGTTGTGGATTTTTAGCTCGCCTGCACGAAGTGCAGAAGAGCTTATGGCATGGCGTCGTCGGCGACTCGGCGTCGTCCACAAACTTAACGTTGGGGGTAAATGTCTTATAACTTCTGTTTCCTTTCATGGAACACCTTGTTATTTCATACATGCATTCCTCAGATGACCCTCTATCATGCTGTTGCAAATCCATGACCCACCACCCAACCTTACCACAAGGTCAAGGTCACAAACTTAGCATGTTCATAAACTTAACGTTGTGGTAAATGTTGTGTAACTTCTGTTTATTTACAGGGAATGCCTTCATATTTCATACATGCATTCATCTGATGACTCTCTATCATGCTTTAGCAAATCCACAATCCACCACCCAACCCTTACCCCAAGGTCAAGGTCACAAACTTAGCATGTTCATAAACTTAACGTTGGGGTAAATTTCTTTTAACATCTGTTTCCTTTCATGGAACGCCTTGATATTTCATACATGCATTCCTCAGATGACCTTCTATCATGCTGTTGCAAATCCATGACCCACCACCCAACCCTTACCCCAAGGTCAAGGTCACAAACTTAGCACATTCATAAACTTAACGTTGGGGTAAATGTCTTATGACATCCGTTTCCTTTCATGGAACACCTTGATATTTCAAACATGCATTCCTCAGATGACCCTCTATCATAATGTATCAAATCCATGACGCACCACCCAACCCTTACCCCAAGGTCAAGGTTACAAACTTAGCATGTTCATAAACTTAACGTTGTGGTAAATGTTGTGTAACTTCTGTTTATTTACAGGGAATGCCTTCATATTTCATACATGCATTCATCTGATGACTCTCTATCATGCTGTAGCAAATCCACAATCCACCACCCAACCCTTACCCCAAGGTTAAGGTCACAAACTTAGCATGTTCATAAACTTAACGTTGGGGTAAATGTTGTGTAACTTCTGTTTATTTGCAGGGAACGCCTTCATATTTGATACATGGATTCATCTGATGATACTCTATCATGCTATAGCAAATCCATGACCCACCGCCCATCCCTTACCCCAAGGTCAAGGTCACAAACTTAGCACTTTCATAAACTTAACATTGGGGTTAATGTCTTATAACGTCTGTTTTCTTTCATGGAACGCCTTGATATTTCATACATGCATTCCTCAGATGACCCTCTATCATGCTGTAGCAAATCCACGACTTACCACCCAACCCTTACCCCAAGGTCAAGGTCACAAACCTAGCACATTCATAAACTTAACGTTGGGGTAAATGTTGTGTAACTTCTGTTTATTTACAGGGAATACCTTCATATTTCATACATGCATTCATCTGATGATACTCTATCGTACTATAGCAAATCCATGACCCACCGCCCATCCCTTACCCCAAGGTCAAGGTCACAAACTTAGCACATTCATAAACTTAACGTTGGGGTAAATGTCTTAAACTTTCATGGAACGCCTTGATATTTCATTGGAAATCCATGACCACCCCCCCCGCCACCCACTCCTTTCACCAAGATCAACATCATAAACTTTAACGTTGGAGTAAATGTCTTTTTATAACTTCTGTTTCTTTAATACAGGGAACGCCTTGATATTTCATACATGCATTCATCTGATGATACTCTATCGTGCTATAGCAAATACATGACCCACCCCTTTCCCCAAGGTTAAGGTCACAAACTTAGCACATTCATAAACTTAACGTTGGGGTAAATGTCTTGTAACATCTGTTTCCTTTCATGGAACGCCTTGATATTTCATACATGCATTCATCTGATGATACTCTATCGTGCTATAGCAAATCCATGACCCACCGCCCACCCATTACACCAGGGTCAAGGTCACAAACTTAGCACATTCATAAACTTAACGTTGGGATAAATGTCTTATGACACCTGTTTCCTTCATGGAACGCCTTGATATTTCATACATGCATTCCTCAGATGACCCTCTATCATACTGTAGGAAATCCACAACCCACCACCCAACCCTTACCCCAAGGTCAAGGTCACAAACTTAGCATGTTCATAAACTTAACGTTGGGGTAAATGTTGTGTAACTTCTGTTTCTTTACAGGGAACGCTTTGATATTTCATACATGCATTCATCTGATGATCCTCTATTGTGCTACAGCAAATCCATGACCCACACCCGCCACCCCTTTCCCCAAGGTCAAGGTCACAAACTTAGCACATTCATACATGCATTCCTCATGTGAATAGCTATCATGCTGTATGCCCTCCAGAATATCGTTGATATCTACACCCCATTTTGCTGCGTTCTGGTGCATTTTAGAGCAAAAATAGTTTTACTCACCAAATTTTAGGGGAAGGCGCGCGCCAGGTTTTCCCTATGTGAATCCGCCCTTGCAATTTGCTTTTGGAGGGGTTTCCCAAAGCAAATGGTGTCCAAATAGTTATGGTTATTATGTTGTGTATGTAGGGGTTCCTGCAGGGCTGGAAGACGCCCTTACCTGGTATAGAGGACCTCGTGTTGAACCTGACCCAGATTCCCCTCGCCGACGTCCTCTGTATCGCCAAGCTGCTGCCCGGGCTGCGCGAGCTGCACATCTGTACCAACGGTAGGCTGGTCACTTATATATCCAGAGCTCCAGATAACGTTCATATTGGCGTATTTCACGCAATTATTGTAGCAGTATGCGCAATGATTATCAAAAATGGGAGTACAAAATCAAATTGAGTAGGGCTGCCATTGTCTGTTCAATCCATCACAAAACCTGTAACGTGTGCAATTTTTAACAGATTCAGACTTGATATTTGCACATTTGTACCAATGGTAGTGTATTGGCTGGTCGCTGAAATGTGGCTGTACTGGAGAAATGGGGCTTATGAGATTTGTGTAGCTTCCGGCTCACAATCGCACACTCATGTAACGCGACAGGTGCTTCATTGATGCAATGGCGAGCAGTGCAGATCATAGATCTGGATTTACACTGGTTGCTAAGCCCATAAGCCACATTTCTCCAGTCACATCCACAACTATTGTTCTATAGTTGTTTGTTTTATGTTACCATTGTTTGTTCAATCTGTAGCAAACCTTATAACTTGTGAAATTTTCAAAGTTATTTTTGTTAGTACATGTATATGTGCATAACTAATAATATAATAATTATACCCACTTTTTTAGGAAAAAAAAATGGGTATATTGTTTTCGTCACGGGTGTCCATCCGTCCGTACGTCCGTACGTCCGTCACGTTTCTTGTAACTCGAAAAACTTTTTCACCTTCATACCTACGCGCCTGATATTTGGTATGAAGCTTCGTTATCATGTGGCAAATGCCGCAAAGGAATTTCGATGATCCGACCCTCCATCCTATGATTATCTCCCCATTTCGACCACAATTTTCATTCTTGTTAAACGACTCACCTTGATACCTACGCGCCTGATATTTGGTAGTGCTTCGTTATCAAATGTGCAGAATTTGCGCAGTGAATTCCGGATTTTTATCCGACCCTCCATCAGGATTATCTCCCCATTTCGGACTCAGAATTTCCCTATTTTTCATTGTAAGTCGAAAAACTTTCTCACCTTAATACCTACATTTCTGATATTTGATATGTAGCTTCACTATGATGTGCAAAGTGAATTCCGATTTTTGATCGGACCTTCCATCATGGATTATCTCCCCCTTTCGGACTTAGAATTTCACTATTTTTCCTCGTAGGTCGAAAAACTTTTTCACCTTAATACCTACGCGTCTGATATTTGGTTCGTAGCTTCGTTTTGATGTGCTGATGCGCAAAGTGAATTCGGATTTTTATCCGACCCTCCATCATGGATTACCTCCCCCTTTCGGACTTAGCATTTGGGGAAAGTGGGTATATTGCGATGGCGCGCCATCGACTTTTTCTAGTTATGTTTTATATTGATACCTGTCTAAAGCAGCACCAAGCTAACTGCCTGTGGTCACATCCACATATGAGACAAGCCATGTGATTTTGTACCTATAAAGATATGCGATATCTTATGAAATATATTGAACACATTTATGATATTTTACAAAAATGATGTCACGACTTGACGAAATGTTCAGAGGAAATGCGGAATTCAATTCCACATTTGCTATGAATATTTCATGAACTTTCGACGGCATTTACAGAAATATTTTTAATGAAAAACCGCACATGTTCTTAGGTACAAAATCACATGGTTTGTCTCATATGTGTTTCAGTTGGCAGGCTGTAACAGTCTGTATGTATGATGGACTGGGTTGGATTGGGTACATATGTGTAAGATGTCAATTTGAAATAAGGACCAGTCCCCTCTATTGCCTCCCTTTATGTGACTCTCCACCGACTAGCCAATGGAATTGTAGCAGCCTCGTGGTTCTGGGAGAAGCTGAGAGACCGCAAGAATGTAATCGCGAGACGGCAAATAAACGAAGTCATAAGAAGGAGAAACCTGTAGCCTATTTCATCAACATTGCAAAGTATACTTTAGTAGCAAAGTATACTTTGAGGGAGAAATTTTCAATTTTTTGAAACATTTATTAATTTTTATTATACTGAATTTATTACATTATCACAGCCATTTAATGGCTGTGATAATGTAATAAATTCAGTATAATAATTCTGCATACTTTTAATCATGAAATATATGCATTTGTTAGTTCTATATGAAATAATGCATTTCAGGAAAAATAAATGATTACTCCCTCAAAGTATACTTTGCTAGTAAAGTATACTTTGCAATGTTGATGAAATGGGCTACTGGTGTTTGGTAAGCTAACATATGTATTACAGGTTATAACAGCCTGACCGACTGGGACCTATCTAGCCTGGACAGCGTGGAATGTCTTCGCCTCAATAACAACATCATTGAGAGGTTTGTGCTTCGGTTTGGTGAAACCTAATTATCCTCTCGCCGATAGGCAAGAGGGTATATAGCGTTAGTCCATGTACACGTACGTACATACATATAGTACAGGCACCGCAAAACCAGCATATTGTTTTAGTTTTTCGGTTGCGCGGAAACTCCTACACTTTGCGGCAAACTGCTGTTTTGCCGCAAAACCCCACAAACCTCTCGCGGTATTCCCCGCAATCGATAAAAACAATTGCGGCAATCGTAACAAACTGAATCGTGGCAAAACGCGACGTAATCATTAAACATATCACCAACACATTCGCTGATCGACAGAAAATGCGGCGTTTTGCTTCATATTTTAATGAGTACTGGTACTCATGCAATTTCTTTAAGGTCACATATCGTTTATTGCACAACTTTACAAACACGACGTAGAAATTCAGGAAATGTTGAATCGGGCGTCTTTAGCAATTGTCACATTTCAAGAAATATCTCTCCGAAAATGTGTATGGAAGTAAAGGAACATATCTGTATCGTAACATCGGCCTATACACATGCATTACTTTGCCGACGTTACGTTCATATAATATTATATTTTCCCAATCAAAATTTGCATACTGCGTAAATACGGTCATAAGTATCCATTGCCAGTAGATTGGTAAATAGAAATTGCGATTATTACCTTAGAGATAATTAGAAATTGTATCTGTCCCATTATTATTCGTTGAGTATATGAACGACCTCCGTTTCGCCCTTCGACCAACTCGTCTGTCAAGTCGACAGGTTACGGCAGGCCCGTATTGATGGGGGGGGGGGGGGTGTGCCTACTCAAAACATATATATTTCTCAAAACATGAGAATCGTCTCGCGTTTTTGCGATATCGCCTTCTGCTTTTGAAAATGCCTGTAACTTAGGGCGAACATCTTGGCGTTACAGACAGAAAATTCGGGTTTGTTTTGCTCATACATGTGTCGAAAGCATGCATGTTGAAATTGCGCTTTGCGTATGCATGTGCATGCACTGCCAACATGCATGCGAGATCGCGAAAATCGATATTGAATATTGTAGAATCTCGCATTATGGTCTCGAAATCACGCTTCTCGTTTTCGAGATTTTCAACTTATGCAAGAAATCGCGAAAAAGCGAGGTTATCACATGTCCCTAACAGGACACGTACACATTGTCTTTTTGTCTTAGGAGACGATTCTCGTGTGCTGCCAAAACTTGTTTTCATTAAGAAATAGAGTAAATGTGGACAACATCAGTATTTCTTGACAACTAAAACATAATTTAACAAAACATGATAATCGTCTTAGGAGATGATTCTAATGTACTGCCAAAACATGTTTATGGAAGAAAAAAAACATATATCAATACGTGTTATTGGTTACTGCATCGCATCGTCGACCTATACACAAGATCGCGAAAACTCGAGACCAAATCACGAGACTGCGATATCGCGAGGAGAAAACGCGATATTCTATTGTATTCAATATCGCGTTTTCACGACTGTGATGTACGTTAGTAACACCTTTCATTTTTCAATAACTCATGAAACGCTTCACCGATTTTGATAATATTTGGTCACAGTGTGTGTCTGGTTTGTTTTGCATACAACCCACATCCGATCGCCCAAGGTCAAGGTCACTGAGGATTTTTTTATTAAGGCTGCCAGCGAGGGGATTGGCTTCGTTTAACGATGCAAATTCTTGTTCTTGTTATAGAGCAATATCTTCTCATAATTGTGATCATTGAGAAAGTAGCTGTATATTTTGAAACTGTTAAATATTTACATCAATAATTTTGGAAACAATTTCAATGGAAATAAACAATTTTGTTGTACTTCAATATAGAAATATGGTTAGAAAAAAATGTATCGGAAGTGAATTTTCTCCACTACTGAATACTGTCTGCTCCACATTTGCTGCCGACAAACTTTTGGCTATTAAACACATTTAATCGCATAAAAATATCTAAAAGTAAGTACACGTAGTTTTTCATCAATAACAAAAAAGTCACCCTCCCAAATAAGTTTTATTTGACGAAAGTCCATCAAATATTGATTTTGCGAAAAACGATTTTCCAATGCGTATTTAACATGGGGGCTAAAAATATATATTATTTTAAATAATTGTTTAAATTGTGGACCGATTTTCAAAATCTAACTTTTGTTTTCTTAGTTACATCATTTCCAAGCTATATAGCCAGGTTTCGGAGTCAATTTCCTTTTTTTTGCCCCATATTAAATTCCCATACAGTGTAGGAAAATAAATATTTGATGCAATTTTATTAAATAAAAACAAATTGGGGAGGGTGACTTTTTTGTTATTGATGAAAAAGTACTTGCCTTTAGATATTTCTGAGATTTAATGTGTTTAATAGCCAAATGTTTGTCAGCAGCAAAACGTGGAACAGACAGTAAATAGAATGATAGATCCCTTTCTGATGAATACAGACTGCATTGAATCAATTTCAGCTGGAAGGAAATCTGGAAGCTACGACATATGCCCAATCTAAAGTGCTTGATTTTGTCCGGCAACCCCATTGTGGATGTGTTCTTCCATGACAACGACCTTGACCTTGAAGACTGTGTCTGTTTCTGTCACCAAGATGAACGACAGGATAATGAGGCGGAACCAACTGACAAAACTGCCGAGGATTATGAGACCAATTTTGTCAATGACTTTATGACTGAATACATTGACAACGATGACCCTGATGCCATAGCAACAGACAGGTCAGAAGATGGTTGCTATGCAGAAAGACCACATTTCTATGGCGACAATGATGAGAATGATAACCATGAAGCGAATGATGAAGTGATTGAAGATTGGTGCCACAATATCCTGCATGGCGTTATACATAAGCTGGATTCAGCTCCATGTGCCGACACTCAAAACATAAACACACAATCTGACGATTGCTGTCCCATCCCCGGTAAAAGTTCCAAGGAGCATTTTATACCCAAAAAAACAAATGAGAAAAACAGCTTTGGGTTGAGCAAGAGTCCATCGGAAATCATGGACGCAAAAGTTGGAAGCTACATCCGACTTGATTCACATTTCGGTGATAATTCCCCACGACAGGAGAGCACCGAGGTGAAGTGTACGTGTCTGTGTGGCAAGGAGTTGCCGGGGAAACCGTTCCACAGGCTCGACATCCTGTGTCTCAGTGACACCCACCTCGGCAAGTGGAATCAGCTCGCCGCTCTCTGCTCCTTCCCCAGCCTCAGGTCACTCAGGGTGAAGGTCAGTTTTAACTATTTGTTGTATGTGTAATTACAATTTATTCATGTGTTCTTACATGTTTTTCTACCATAAACAATGTAAATGTTTTAACCACATTTCATACGGGACTTTATGATATCACCCATTCGAATGGGTGATATCACTCATTCAAATAGGTAATATCATCCATTCATTCTGAAAAATGATATCACCCTTTCAAATAGGTGATATCAGTCATTCGAATAGGTGATACTATATTGCCTATTCAAATCTGAATAGGCGATATCACCCATTCAAATGGGTGATATCCCCTATTTGAATGAGTGATATCACCTATTTGAAAGGGTGATATCACTATTTCAGAATGAATGGGCGATATCACCTATTAGAATGAGTGATATCACCCATTTGTATTGAAATGGTGATATCACTCATTTAAATAGGTGATACATGTATCACCGATTCATTCTGAAATAGTGATATTATCCTTTCGAATCAATGATATCATGCTTTCACAACAAATACTATGTTCCAAAATAAATGATTTCTTCCCAGATTTTGTTTATCAATAACAGGGCGAGTTTATGTATAAGATAAAACAAGGAAAAAATGGAACTCACAAATGCGGTCATAAGTTAAGTGACATACGACTGATTTTGGATTATGATGCATCAAATTATAGGCAATGCTCCTAGCTTTAATATGATATATAGTCCTGTCAATTTGGATATGTCCAAAGAACCAAATTTGTCCATTGAAAAATGTATTTTCGCAGTTCAATTTGATCACCGAAAATGGTGTTCAGAATCCCCGGAACTCTTTTAAACTTTAATAACTAATATATTTATTAACATGTAGCAATTTTAGGCATACTACAGTAAATGTTACCTTCATAGCTTTAATTTGAGATATTGATGTGTGAATTTGGTCAATTGACAAAAATAATTTGCGAGACTACTGTAAGGGAATGCTCATTTACCCTTTTGATATTTAAACAAATAGGTGATATGTCCAAAGAACCAAATTTGTATTGAAAAATGTATTTTCGCAGTTCAATTTGATCACCGAAAATGGTGTTCAGAATCCCCGGAACTCTTTTAAACTTTAATAACTAATATATTTATTAACATGTAACAATTTTAGGCATACTACAGTAAATGTTACCTTCATAGCTTTAATTTGAGATATTGATGTGTGAATTTGGTCAATTGACAAAAATAATTTGCGAGACTACTGTAAGGGAATGCTCATTTACCCTTTTGATATTTAAACAAATAGGTGATATCACCTATGCAAAAGGATGATATCACCAGTTCATTCTGAATGGGTGATATCACCCATTTGAACAAGTGATATCACTCATTGGGATCAAATGGGTGATATCACCTATTCGAATGGGTGATATCACTTATTCGAAAGGGTGATATCACTTATTCAGAATGAATAGGTGATATCACCCATTCAAAATGGTGATATCACCCATTCAAATGGGTGATATCACCCATTCGAATCTGAATAAGTGATATCACCTATTTGAATAAGTGATATCACCTATTCAAAAGGGTGATATCACCTATTCGAAAGGGTGATATCACTATTTCAGAATGAATGGGTGATATCACCTATTTGAATGAGTGATATCACCCATTTGTATTGAAATGGTGATATCACTCATTTAAATAGGTGATACATGTATCACTGATTCATATGAAATAGTGAAATATATCATCCTTTCGAATCAGTGATATCATGCTTTCACAACAAATACTATGTTCCAAAATAAATGATTTCTTCCCAGATTTTGTTTATCAACAACAGGGCGAGTTTATGTATAAGATAAAACAAGGAAAAAACGGAACTCACAAATGCGGTCATAAGTTAAGTGACATACGACTGATTTTGGATTATGATGCATCAAATTATAGGCAATGCTCCTAGCTTTAATATGATATATAGTCCTGTCAATTTGGATATGTCCAAAGAACCAAATTTGTCCATTGAAAAATGTATTTTCGCAGTTCAATTTGATCACCGAAAATGGTGTTCAGAATCCCCGGAACTCTTTTAAACTTTAATAACTAATATATTTATTAACATGTAGCAAATTTAGGCGTACTACAGTAAATGTTACCTTCATAGCTTTAATTTGAGATATTGATGTATGAATTTGGTCAATTGACAAAAATAATTTGCGAGACTACTGTAAGGGAATGCTCATTTACCCTTTTGATATTTAAACAAATAGGTGATATCACCTATGCAAAAGGATGATATCACCAGTTCATTCTGAATGGGTGATATCACCCATTTGAACAAGTGATATCACTCATTGGGATCAAATGGGTGATATCACCTATTCAAATGGGTGATATCACTTATTTGAAAGGGTGATATCACTTATTCAGAATGAATAGGTGATATCACCCATTCAAAATGGTGATATCACCCATTATATCACCCATTCGAATCTGAATAAGTGATATCACCTATTTGAATGAGTGATATCACCTATTCAAAAGGGTGATATCGCCTATTCGAAAGGGTTATATCACCTATTCAGAATGAATCAGTGATATCACCCTATTGAATAGGTGATATCACTTATTCAAATGAATGATATCACCTATTTGAATGAGTGATATCACCCATTCGAATGGGTGATAATATCACAAAGTGCTATTAAAGTCCAAAACAGTGCCCCATAATTCACAGGTATCATATCATATAGACACCATTTTTTGTCGCGACCGCTTGTGGACAGCGCGATATAGTCGGCACATTGGCGTGCGTACATACGTATGTACTGGCGTCAGGGTTAAAATTTGGTTTAAATATTTCAGTACTTTATCAAAGCCTCGGCGGGTGTGACATGCAGGCCGCAACAATCTAGTTTTTATTTTTTATTATACTCCAGTGACCCGTTGCTCACTTGCTCTAGTTTCTCAATGGAAGTGTATATTTTCTACCACTCATTTGAACCGTGGTTGAAAGCGTTAACCTTTTCACCTCTAAATAACTGGAATGGATTTTGACATGTTAACTTTTCAACCAATCCAATTGTCACAAAATGATTTTCGGACTAGTCCATTTATAAAAAGGGGTGTTTTTGCTCAAGAATATGAAAATTACTCGCAAAAAGTGCAGATCCTGATGAGACGGCTCATCTGGATCTACAGTTTTGCCAATACCACTATACAGTCCCAGGACCGTAGCCACGTTGAGGCCCTCGGTAGAAATTTTGCCGATTTTTTTTTTACGATGCGGGTCGTGCTACGCGCTCCCACTGGATACACGTTTCATAAGATTTGCCTCGGTAGATTTTTACCTCTGGCTACGGCCCTGAGTCATGTGGTGTTGAAAGGGTTAATAGTATTTCTTTATACTTAAAATGCCTGATTGTACACTACCGGTATTCAGTAAAATTAATCTAATTCACATGGGATGTATAAAATGAAATAAAACAATTTCAGAAATAAGTGGTAGATATAATTATGGTGCATTCCCATGGAATCAATTTGAGCTACAGTTCTGTCCAGTATGTGATTATTTGACAGTAATTTTGAGCTGTCCTGTTTCAGGATGTGAAGCTGGGATCAAAGTTGAAAGCTGATGAAAGGAGGAAATTGTTTGTTGCAAAGTAAGAATTTATTTTATTTGATATACCGGTATGCGTATTTTAATTCCTTTTGAATATTCATATGGCAACTATATTGAAGACCTGTAGCCTATTTCACCAACATTGTAAAGTATACTTTACTAGCAAAGTATACTTTGAGGGAGTAATCATTTATTTTTCCTGAAATGCATTATTTCATATAGAACTAACAAATGCATGTATTTCATGATTAAAAGTATGCAGAATTATTATACTGAATTTATTACATTATCACATCCATAATGGCTGTGATAATGTAATAAATTCAGTACAATAAAAATTAATAAATTTATCATAAAGTTGAAAATTTCTCCCTCAAAGTATACTTTGCTACTAAAGTATACTTTGCAATGTTGGTGAAATAGGCTACTGGAATAGACCACTGTCAAATAGCATCGTTGTAGACACTATTTACTGTACTGTTTTACATTTTGCTAGTAAGTATACATAGTTTAGCAATGCGAAACAACTTTTGCAATCACTTTACAGTCAAGTCAAATTTTGTTTTGCGAAAATATTTCGGGAATGGTTCCCCTACCTAATAACAACCAGTGTAGACCCTGATCAGACTGGCGGATGCACAGGCTGATTATGGGTTACACTGGTTTCAAAGTCAATAAGCAGTGGCTTAACCCTTACAGTGCTGAATTAAAATTTGTCGTCGGCTGTTTATTTTTTATTTCCCATTTTTATTATCAAAAACATGCTTTGACAGCACTGTAGAATCATTTCCAATGGAAATGATTCTAAAATGCTGCCAAACCATGTTTTTATTTAGAGAAAATACAAAATTAGAAACAACAGCAGACGACAGTTTTCGGTTCCCGCCTTCCAAGGGTTAAGGTTATGTACATTATGATGTGGTGGATTACTTATTTCAGTTTGCCACATATACGCATCCTTAATGGGAGCGAAGTGTCGGCGACAGAGCGGGAGAAGTCCGAGTATCATTTCCTCCGCTACTTCATGGACAGGAAGTTCAAACCCGAGATCTACCAAACCCTCGAACAGAAACATGGTATGCTTCCCATTATATTCTAATACATGATGATGTGTTTATGCGATTAATAGGACCTACCATTTGTATTGATTTAATATGGTATTTATCAAACTTGTTGACCGATTCCATAACAAGCTCGGCATAGCCTTATTTCTTATGAAAGCGGTAAACCTTGCCTATGCTCAATAAATGTAAATTCAATAATTGTTTACAATGTGAAATTTACAGACAATCATAATTTTGCACTTACAAACATTTTAGTCGTACAAAGTTTAGTGAAACAGCCCCCAGAGTGTGCCATTTGATGTATAGCTACACTTGTCGCAAATCCTGTAAGCCACATTTCTCGAGTCACAGCCACATTTGTGAAAAACATTACCGACCATCATGTATTCTGTTTTACAGGCAAGCCAATGCCACTGGTGGATATCGATATAGGTCACGGCCTGCAGGAGTGGGCGACCTTGACCTTCATCTACCAAGGTCAGGCGGTGTTCACCAGCCGGATGCGACTCCGGGAACCTGTGGGCAAACTGCGGCTCCTCGTGGCACAGAAACTCCGTCTGTATGCAAGGTATTCTATAATAGGCCTTATATGAGACACGCCATGTGATTTTGTACCTTCAGACATCTGCGTAATTTCATGAAATAGTGTTTTTTTCTCAATGAAAGTATATGTTGTGACCACTCATTTGAACCATCTCGATGAGACGGTTCAAATGGTGGTCGCGACATAAACTTCTGAGCACATAGAAGGAAAATATTTAGGATTTTCCGCAAACATTATGGTGTATCCTCAGCATGAAAACATACCACTGATTTAACCAGGTCAGGTGATTATGATGACATATATGTGCGAGTGATTTGGTCCCTTATACTAAACAAGAGTTAGCGTAGCAAACCAAGTTTGTTGAGAGGTAGGACCCAATCAAGAGCGCCTTGTTTTACGATAATCAGCTCACCTAGTTAAATAAACATTTTCTTACATTTCAGGCATGATATTTTATAAAAACAAACTATGGCCAAGAGTTAGTGTTAATTCATGTCCGGAGTCGGGCTGTAGGTTGGTTGAGAAAATGATTTTATTGGTCAAGAAAACACATTGTGACGTCACGTTACCGACACGTTTTCTCCATACATGTATTTTGAAAACATGAATGTGGTGTAAACTACTGCCGCTTTACAGAACCAAGTGGTGTAATTCACCATATTATTTGTGTAAACTACTGGTTGAAATGTAAGAATTGAGGGTTTCTTCATCCTTTGCTTGCCGACTGGTTCTACCCAGTCACTCGGCAGTATTGATTTGCTTCAGTGATTAAACACATGAAACAGACAGTAACCCTTTCACCCCTAAGTAACTGGAATGGATTTTGATCTAAACATCACAAAAGGGGGTGTTTTTGTTCTTAAAAATACGAAAATTACTTGCAAAATGGGCAGATCCTGATGAGACGGGTCATCACGAGCCAGCTCATCTGGATCTACACTATTTGCGTCTGTTTCATACGTTTTGAGTTAACTTGAAGTTATTCACTCAATTTTCCTTCAGTATGAAGAACATCAAAATCTACCACAAGCAGTGCGGGCCCGGCCACCGGGAGCCAGACGACGGGGAACCGGCGTTTGACCAGCTGTTCCTCGACTCGCTGCCGATGAGTCGCTTCGACATCATGGACGGGGACGAGATCCACGTGGACGCGAATGACTTGTTCACCGACGGCTGCATGAACTACGTGTACATCTGCAACTACCTGCCACGGATTGCGAGTAGTGTGTCTGCACACTGATTACCATAATCAGATTAGACTCCATTAACCATATATTACTGCATGAACTACGTGTATATCGACAACTACCTGCCACAGATGATGATTAGACTGCCGTGGCGCTGCGATGGCGACAGTCTGTCTGCCCACCTATAATAACCTGTTACAAAGATGTGTACAAATGCACCTTTTTCCTATTTTTATTAATTGTTTGTGAAAGATATGTGTATATAGTGAGGTCAATCGAGGGGAAAGGCACAAATTATATATCCTGTAGCAAACATAGGTAGTTGCATATTGTACTATAGCTTGTAGCAATGTGTACTACACACATTACAATTAGAGTAGTACCGGTATGTACTTTTAAGAAACTGTTTCCCTATTTTATGCCCCCACTCTTGGTAGAGCGATGTTTCTCCAATCTGTCACCGGGGCATTTGTGTCCCGTCGGTCCACATTTTCTTGTTCTTATTACTTTTTGAGAGTATATTGTGCCCACTCATTTGAACCATCTCGTTCAAGATGGTTCAAATGAGTGTGCGCAATATACTCTTGCTGAAAAATAAGCAATTTGGTCCCTTGCATTAGCTCCTTTTTCATGGCTCGGTTGAAATCAAACAATGTTGTTCAGTCTGAATAGTTTTCAGGTATGTTTGCATTAACCCACTTCAGCCTAAGGACTCAATCATTTTAGTTGAAAAAATGTCAATAATTTGTTTATTACTCCATATAGGTATGTATTGTTACCACTCATTTGAACCGTCTCGTCAAGACGGTTCAAATGAGTGGTAACAACATATACATCTGAGATGAAATAAAGAAAATAGGGAATTTGTTCCTCAAAAGTTTCATACTATTATAATTGTATCCCGTCGCTAATGGGTTAAGCTATGTCACTGCTGTTGTATGACCCTAATCCCCAACTATGGTATAGAGGGACAGTGTTTTCATAGAGAAACAAGACACATATACAGAAAATTGTTTATGTTTATTATCCCCTCATCGATAGGCACGAGGGGATATAGTGTTAGTCCATGTACGTACTGTACATATGTACGTACGTGCGTATGTTAGTAACAACTTGTGAACCACTTCACTGATTTTGATAATATTTAGAGACAATGTGTGTCTAGGGGTGGTACTTTGTTTTTGCATATGACCCACGTCTGACTGCCCAAGGTCACTAAGGATTTATGTTCACCTTGTTTGTAAGGCAAAAACGTTTTTGTTTTTTATGCCACCGGGTTTTCGAAGAAACGGGTGGCATATAGTGTTTGGACCGTCTGTCTGTCTGTCCGTCCGTCCGGGCACACATTAGGGTACTTATGTGGCTAGCCCCACAGGATTATGGACTTAGTAAAGGATAGGGTTGGTTACAATTAGCCACCTAAAAAATCCTTTTATGTGGCTAAAAATTGTTTTATGTGGCTAATATTTAACATGTGATAAGCCACATAAGTATCCATTTGTAAGAACGTCCGTCGTCCGTCCGTCCGGGCACACATTAGGGTACTTATGTGGTTAGCCCCACAGGGTTATGGACTTGGTAAAGGATAGGGTTGGTTTACAATTAGGCCACCTAAAAAATCTTTTATGTGGCTATGTGTGGCTAATATTTAACATGTGATAAGCCACAAGTAAATCCCATTGTAAGAACGTCAGTCCGTCCGTCCGTCCGTCCGGGCAACACATTAGGGTACTTATGTGGTTAGGCCCCACAGGGTTATGGACTTGGTAAAGGATAGGGTTGGTTACAATTAGCCACCTAAAAAATCCTTTTATGTGGCTAAAAATCGTTTTATGTGGCTAATATTTAACATGTGATAAGCCACACAAGTATAGTACTGTAAGAACGTCCGTCCGTCCGTCCGTCCGTCCGTCTGTCCGTCTGTCCATCTGTCTGTCCGTACAGACGAGAGCTACATTGTGACGTTAACCACACAGTGATGGACTTGTTAAGAGCTGCTTATTCCGTTTTAACCTCGTTATAAATTGCTCTTGTGGGGTTATTTTGTCTTGTGGGGTTGTTTTTTTCTGTACGATTGATGTTTACGGGGTTTGATTTAGGATGGGTTAGGGTTAGTAACCTCACAATGTACGTCTCATCAGTACGTCCGTCTGTCCGTCCGTCACACTTTTCGGTTAACCAATTTGTCACAGTTTCTCAAATATGCTGCAGGTGGCATCCGCGTTCGACAGACGCATTTCTTGTTTATTATTATTATTATTATTATCAAGGCTGCCAGCGAGGGGATTAGCTTAGTGATAACGATGCTCTTGTTAAATATAATATGCATTTTTAGCATCTGTGTTGAACACAAAATCATGTTATAAACGATTTCAAATTTAATTGTTGTATGTATATTGATCCAGGTAAATATTATATGTCCATGTATATAAGCTACTATCATGTATTAATCAGGAAAATAATGTACATATGTAGATTATCAATATATTCTTTATAATAAGTAGTGGCATTGATCTTTGTCTCGTCTACGACGATTGTCTCAGAATTATGTAGACTTTGCTATAACCATGCTAACTCGTACGTATCCATAATCTTCTAGACTATAATTACACTGTCCAAAATATGTGCCATATTTGTCCATATTAAAATATTAGCGAATAACATACATGTTATAAATAACGGATATATATATATATAGTATGTATGGCAAACTTCTGCATATTCCTGGGACATCTTCATGTATTAGATATTGTATGTTTTATTGACATATTCTGTGTCGGAATATGTTTGGTCTGTATTGGACTTATTTCTCTGTGAACTTATATGCTGCTACCGCTAATTTGAACAATATTCTTGGTGGTTCAAATTAATGGTGACAAAACATATTTTCATAGAGAAAGTAGAATGATATAGAGATAATTTTATATCCAGTTGTTAGATACATGTATGTGGCATGAAATGTGTTGAGTTGGTGTGTTGAATTGCTTTATTTATATTGGTGATATTAGTGATGTGTGTGATTTTATTGATATTATTGTATGTACTGCACCCATTTTGGTGTCCTGCACACATGATTAGGCCATGCCATTGCTTTTCTCTGTTAAGCGTTAGGCCTTGAAAAAAAAAGTAATGTAAATTTATGTTAAAAACTTCCTCAACCCTTTGCACACTGCAAAGGGTTGAGGAAGTTTTTAACATAAATTTAAATTGCCACTAAATAATAGGAAAACACTCTATTCATGAACAGATTTAAAACTTAGACAAGTCCTAAATCAATTTTCATATTACTTCTGACACTAGTAAATAGTGTAAAATAGCATACACAGTTTTTTGTTTTTTTTCATAGAACCACGCTCGAAACCTACACGCACGCGGACGCTTAACAGAAAAATAACTTTTGTATGGCATTATTTCTAGTTTTATGTTCTGCACCTATTGTTATGCTAGTGCGCTCACATACTTCTGTGACACATTTTTACCCTGTCAACCCACACATACAATACAGCCAACATTTGCAAACACTGTATATGCAGATGAGTTGGCTCATTAGTAACACAGGTCACTAACCCATAGTTGAGATGGTAAAATGTGTACAGCTCACCTATTGAAAAAAAGCAAAAAGTCAGAAAAATATACCTAGATCTGAAAACCAAAAAAACGTTTAGTACCGAAACGAGTTGTACACATTGTACCATCCCTACTATGGCTTATTGACCTGTGTAGCAACTGTTATTGTTGTCCCTCTTAATAAAAATATAGACCAGGAGCCCGTTTCACTAAACTTCATACGACTAAAATGTTCGTAAGTGCAAATTTAGGATCGTCTGGAAATTTCAATTGATGGATTTACATTTATTGAGTATATATATGCAGCCTATTCTCAATAAATGTAAATCCATTAATTGTTACAAAAATTCAATGTTAATGTGAAATTTACAGACTATCATAATTCTGTGAAACGGGCCCCTGTTCTAACAAAACCTGGCTTATTATTGTCTGAATAGGTTTCTCATTTTCATCGCCAATACAGCTTCATACTAATCCAGTGTTTCTAGAAAAGTAGTTAAGTGTTTGAACCCCAATTGAGCATGAAATGAGATGAGCCATGTGATTTTGTACCTAAGATGTGCGATTTTTCATGAAAACTGTTTACAGAAATTATGATAGTGTCTGTTAATGATGCTTAAAGTTGACAAAATTGTCATAGCCGATGCAGAATTATATTCCGCATTTACTGTGAACATTCCATCAACTGCGCCATCATTTGCAGAAAATATCATAAATTTTGTAAATATTTTCATAAAATATTGGGCATATTCTTAGGTACAAAACCACATGGTTTGTCGCAATTATGTTGTACCAGCTTCATGATCCAGCATGTTGGTATTGGCGAGTCTGAATATAGTTATTGCACAGATACTGGTAACCATAACTCAATTGTGGCTGTGACTGGAGAAATGAGGTTTGTCGGATTTGTGGTGTGTAGTTTGGTTGGGAGGGTAAGGGTAAATTTGCGAAGGGTAAATTTAACGATAGGGTTTCATCCTTAACGGAAACCCGATATCCCTGGTGTGACTCTCATGTACAATTTTGGCTTTCTGTTTGTTTGTTTGTTTGTTTGTTGGTGTTTAACGGCCTATCACCAGCTAAGTTCATTTAAGGCTGGGCCAACGGGTTCAATCCCGTATTCAGCTTGCTGCATTGGGAGGAAAATCACAAAATCCGAACTGAAAATTTACATCGAAAAATAAATTATTCAGCCCTGAAATTAGAATATATATAACCTGACCTTGTGGCAGGTCCATACCACACCAAAGCCACTTGGCCCCTTCGCGTAAAAGCTATAGGATTAGGAATAATCATATTACTCATATAAGGGTATAACCAGAATCAACTCTCACATACAAAAAAGCCAGACGTACATGAGGGCCAAACTAGGTCTCCGATCAGGATTCCATTGAGGATGAATCTCGATGAATGCTCCCACCTGCCACCCACTTTGGCTGTCTGATATGTGAGAGGTGAATCCAGTTATACCCATTATAAAAGTAATAAGATTAGTGCTAATCCTCTTACTTTTGATGAGTGGGGCTCAGTGACTCTGGTGTGGTGAGGTCCTGGCATCAGCTCAGGTTATTCTAATTTCAGGGCTGAATATATATTTTTTCTGTAAATATTCAGTTCTGATTTTGGGATTTACCCCCATCACAACAGGTAACATATCGGATTCGACCTTGTTAACCCGGCCTAAAATGACCTTAGCTGTTGACAGGTCGTTAAACACCATTAAATCAAATTGTCTGATTTGTGACCAGTGCCCCTCCTGATCAAATAGCACGCTACTGTAGCATGCTAATGATCTATACTGCTTGTTAGAAGCATGGTGGGTGTTCATTGATGGAATGTCAAACAGTGCAGATCCTGATTAGACTGTGCGGATGCACAGGCCGATCTGGAGCTACCCTGGTCGCAAAACCCATAAGCCCCATTTCTCAAATCACAGCCACAATTCTGTATTTATTCTCATAGTAGCCCCCTCTCTATATTTTCAGCCAAATTCTTTTATTTTCACATCGTAGTCATCTCGAAATTCATATGTCTGTTGTTTATGCAATTATAATGTCAAAACTAATTAAGAAAATTTAATAGCCCCAGGGGTGTTTATTAAATATGGGACATGTAATACAGTTTCTCTACATGACATGTAATACAGTTTCTCTACATGACATGTAATACAGTTTCTCTACATGACATGTAATACAGTTTCTTTACATGACATGACATGTAATACAGTTTCTCTACATGACATGTAATACAGTTTCTCTACTATCTTACAAAATGTAATGTTTGTTTTACTGTAGATAATTGTCTCATACTGGCGGACTAACCATGCTGCCAGTACAGTGGAACCTCTCCAAACCGGACACCCTGGGGTGTCCGGTTTAGAGATATTCCACTGTATAGCAGGTACGGACTACTTGAAGATGAGCACAGGTGCTTAGCAACCATGAACAGTAGCCTATTTCACCAACATTGCAAAGTATACTATTCTAGCAAAGTATACTTTAAGGGAGAAATTTTCAATTTAAAAATAAATTTATTAATTTTTATTATACTGAATTTATTACATTATCACAGCCAAAAATACTGAATTTATTACATTATCACAGCCATTTTGGCTGTGATAATGTAATAAATTCAGTATAATAATTCTGCAAATTTGTAATCATCAAATATATGCAGTGGTTAGTTCTATATGAAATAATGCATATCGGGAAAAATAAATGATTACTCCCTCAAAGTATACTTTACTAGATTAAAGTATACTTTGCAATTTTGATGAAATCGGCTACTGGCATTATTGGAGATAAATGGCAATGTAACATATAAATTAAGCACTGTACTCTGTGTCCGGGTTAGAGAGGTTCTTCTGTGGTGCTTATATAAACACTTCCTATACATACATGTTTGTGATATACCTTCGTGTTACCTACCTTTGTTTTACTCCTGGAATTGTTAATGTTAAGTTTTGTAGTACATGTAGTTGTTAATTTGTTCATTGTTTAGCCCTGTGTGTATCACTGTGTTGCATTAAAATTTTGTAGATCAAAATTGTTGTAATGTCAGCTTGAGAAATGCATTTTTTCCTGGGGAGAAATGTAGCTATTTTGTGTGGAAAGATGTACATGTAGGGCATACTGGAATTTCAAATGTTGAAAACAAAGATTTTACCTATTAATGACTTGTATCCATGTTTGTTCACATGCTGTGTGTTCCAAGCAATGTTTTTGTTTCCACCATATTATGAAGGGTAAGTTTAATTAATGGGTTTATCCTTTATACCAGAATCCCCGATATATCGGTAGCCAATTTCACCAACATTGCAAAGTATACTCATCTAGCAAAGTATACATTGAGGGAGCAATTTTCAATTTAAAGATAAATTTATTAATTTTTATTATACTGAATTTATTACATTATCACAGCCATTTTGGCTGTGATAATGTAATAAATTCAGTTTTATAATTCTGCATACTTTGAATCATCAAATGTATGCAGTCGTTAGTTCTGTATGAAATAATGCATTTCAGGAAAAATAAATGAAATATACTCAAAGTATACTTTGCTAGAAAAGTATACTTTGCAATGTTGGTGAAATCGGCTACAGGTATGGCCCTCGGGTACGTTTTGGCTTTTGGGTATGTGATAGTTAAATGTAGTTGTACCCATTATAAAAGTAGTAAGATTATTATTAATCCTGTTACTATTAAGGAGTGGAGCTAAATGATTGGTGTGCTGAGGACCTGTCACCGGATTATATTATTCTAATTTCAGTGCTGAATATATATTTTTTTCTGTTAACATTTACACGTAATTATGATTTTGGGATTTTCCTACCATCTATACATGTGGAATATGGGATTCGACCTTGTTAACCCGGCCTAAAATGACCGTAGCTGTTGATGGGCCATTAAACACTGTTAAATAAAATAAATAAAACTATTTTTCTCTGATTCATTAAAGGCGCATTTGTCATAAAGTTGTTTGCATACATTGTCAAACCACAATTCACCAGAATGTCTTTTTGATAACATAGAAAGTTTTGTTTGTTTGTTTAATGGTGTTTAACGGCATATCAACAGCTTCATTTAAGGCCGTGCCATTGGGTTCGATCCCGCATTCAACCTACTGCATTGGGGAAGTAAATATATATTCAGCTCGGAATTAGAATAACCTGACCTGGTGCCAGGTCCATACCACACCAGTCATTTGGCCCCTTCCCCTAAAAGTAATAGGATTACGAATAATCGTATTGCTCATATAAGGGGTATAACCAGATTCAACTCTCACATACAAGAATGTCAAAGACGTATTTGAGGGCCAAACAAGGTATGTGGTCGGGATTCCGGTAAGTATGAATCGCGATCGTTGAATTATCCATCGCATGCTGCTGGTAATTTCCTAGGAATATTTGTGTTTTTAAATAGACAACCAACTACCAATATATATGCCTCTCAATTTCCTCAGTGAAACCATGCAGAACGGTGTAAATTATTTAGGTTTTAGAATTATAAATGTACGGCCATGCTTTAAACCTTTAAACCTAAATTTATTTTTTTCAATTGTTGATGGAATTGCGACACAATCAAATGGGGTTGTAATTGGAGAAAATGTGCTTATTGGTTTTGCAACCAGTGTATAACCATATCAGCCTGAGCACCCGCACAGTCTGATCAGGGTCTGCACGGTTCGCAATTCCATTTGTGAATTGTTGTGCATTTGTTGTGTTTCTAACCAGCAATATAGATCATTATCAGGCTACAGGAATATGGTATTTGATCAGGATCTACTCTGGTTACAAATCCCATAAAAGCCCAGGTTCTCCATTCACAGCCACAAATACTGTTACAACAATTGTTGATCAAGGAATTGCTAAAAAATCAAATGCAACTATAAATCAGGTCCACTGTATAATCACATGCCTTTATATTCCATAGAAATCACTTGGATAGTTAATATGTATAGTAAATAAAGTGCTGGGTACTTGAAGCTAGTTTTGTTTCTTGAAATTCACCTATCACCCTTTTTACACTGAAGATACACAAAAGTGCTGTACAACCAACTGGAATTACAGTAAAAACTTTCAGCACTGAAATACAGCGTCCTGATCTGGTTCCAGGCAGCCTTACTCTGCCAGAACACTTGGTTGGAGACCCTTCAAAAACTGGGTAGACTATAGAATGCAAATGTGGATGATGACAAATAAGCATATGAAGTAGGTAGCCGAAAACATATAACGCACATCTCCGATGAACAGACTCGACTGAAATTTTAAATATTTTCTTATTTCTTCACAGAAGTATATGTTGTGACCACTCATTTGAACAGGGTGGCGACTATAAGTATCCCAAAATTGAGTCGGGGGGGGGGGGGTATATAAGTGTTTACACATAATGTTGACCATTATCAGGCTGTAGGTGTTTGTTTGCTATCTACACTAAACAGGAGCACCTGCAGCCGATTTCACCAAAATTGCTAAGCATACTTATCTAGCTATTAAAGTATACTTTGAGAGAGTAATCATTTTTTCCCCCGAAATGCATTATTTTACATAGAACTAACGACTGCATATATTTGATGATTAAAAGTATGTAGAATTATTATACTGAATTTATTACATTATCACAGCCAAAATGGCTGTGATAATGTAATAAATTAAGTATAATAAAAAATATATAAAATTATCCTTAAATTTAAAATGTTGCCCTCAAAGTGTACTGAGCAAGATAACTATACTTTGCAATGTGGGTGAAATCGGCTACAGGAGACATTGTTGTGGCATGTCACATACTGTTGTCCCTAGTAATGGGATAGAAGTGAGAACACAACAAAGCAACAGTATTGTTGGGACATTTTCACGCACTTCATTGTGCTGCACAGTGTTTATTTCATATCACAATAACACAATACATTGTCCTATAAATTAGGGACATATATTATACAAGACAAGTCATGTGATTTTATGCCTAAGAAGATGTGCAATTTTTCATGAAAACTATTTACAGAAACTGATATTTTCTATAATTGATGTACATGTTGATGAAAATTCCATTTTTGTCAACTGTCGACGTCATGTACGGAAAATATCATAAATTTTGTAATATTATTCATGAGATATTTCATATATTCTTAGGTACAAAATCACATGGCATGTCTCATAAATTATGTGTTACACCATTTACTCTACAAATATTCATCATGTAACTGTGACTGAAGAAATGTGGCTTATGAATGTGAAGCCACACTAGCTAGCACACTCTTGAAGTCTGCATCATCTTTTAAACTGACAATGTTTGTTTGTTTGTTGGAGTTTAACGGCCTATCAACAGCTAACGTCATTGGGTCAATGGGTTTAGAACTAAATGGAACCTCTCTAAACCGAACATCAAGATAACGTCTGTGATCTTATCTTTGATGGGTTTCTTTGTCATTTATCTCAGATGATAATGTACATTCATGATTGCAAAGCATCCAAATACGTATTGTAATGGTAAAATGCCTGATTTACAGTGGAACATCTCTAAACTAGGGTGTCTGGTTTAGAGAGGTTCCACTGTATCATGTGCTTCGCTGACAAATATATAGACCTGGGGGCAGTTTCACTAAACTCCATACGACTAAAATGTTTGTAAGTGCAAAATTATGATAGTCTGTATATTTCACATTAATGTTTTCTTGTAAACAATTATTGGATTTAAATTTATTGAGCATAGGCTGCATATGCAGCCTATGCTCAATAAATATAAATCCATTAATTGAAATTTATAGACAATCCAAAAGTTGCACTAACATTTTAGTCGTACGATGTTTAGTGAAACGGACCCCTTGATCACATTGTGCAGATCGCAAAGGCTATAAGCCCCATTTCTCCAGTCACAATTACTCATAGATGTTAAGTCTACTTCCAATATATGGTTATTTGTTTATAAAACAACTGTGAAAATAACCTCTGAGTTTGAACTAACCATTCAGTTTCATTGGCCGAGATCCACCAATCAAATTTTGAGCATGAGACTGGAGTCGTACTCAGCAAAGTTATAAGCCGTTATCAGCCTTTATCAGGTAACTTGCACGGTATTGACCGAATACGTACCGACTGATAGCATATTGTTTATCAGGCATTGACCTGATAGAAACATCTGGGTTACAACGAAGTGAAAACTGTCGTTCCATTGGTCAGATGACGTCATGTGACGTTACCAAATGACGTCAATGTAATAACGCAACGTAAACAAGTCCACAAGTCAATTTCGAGCATAAAACATTACCTGAAAAATAGAATACCAGGCTAGTGTATTTTGATATCAACTTTATCAGACTCAGCTCGGAAACGGTAGGAATTCCTCGACAAGCCTAGCCTTGCCTGATAAACTTGATATCAAAAGACGCTAGCCTGGGGGCCATTTCACAAAATTCCGTACAACTAAAATGTTCGTAAGTACAAAATTATGATAGTCTGTAAATTTCACATTAATAATGTTTTCTTGTAAACAATTATTGGATTTACATATATTGAGCATAGGCTGCATAGCCAGCCTATGCTCAATAAATGTAAATCCATCAATTGAAATTTCCAGACGATACCAAATTTGCACTTACCAACATTTTAGTCGTACAAAGTTTAGCGAGACACCCTGGTATTCTCTATGTAGTGTGTAGGCAGGCCAACGCTCCTGCAGTAAATGCCGAGTGGTACTGCAGCTCCCCTCTGCCACGTACCTAAGTAAATGCACAGAAATCAAATACAGTGGAACCTCTCTAAACCGGATACCCTGGGAGGCCTCCATGGTGTCCGGTTTAGAGAGTACTGTACAATGTACATGTACAGTTTTCCAACATCAGATCTACAATCACATAAACATGAATATATGAGGTAAACCATGTGATTTTGTAGAAGATGTGTGATTTTTCATGAAAATATTTACAGAAACTGATATTTTCTGTAAATGATATCGAAAGTTGATGAAATTTTCACAGCAAATGCGGAATTCTATTTCATCAACTTTTTTTGTAAATATTTTTCATGACCACAATTCTTAGGTACAAAATCACAAGGCTTGTCTCATATATATGTTGATCAAGGACTGATTTGAGAAATGGCGCTTATGGCATTTACGGTATGGCCCAACTAGCTATGGCGAACTATGCAGACCCTGAGGCACAGGCTGATCTTGATCCAAGGTGTGGGATAACGTGGTTTCCGAACCCGATTTTCCGACGTGACGTAATCCGTGACGTAATTTTTACAGTAGATTTTCTTTAAAATCTTCCTAACAAGCGGTTTGATGATATGTAGCGCACCAAATACGATGACATGTGTGTTTTATGGGTGCTCTGAAAGTTCACAAAGAATCAAGTACCATTTATTTCTTACATTCACATGCTCTAGTTTTATTTATATTTACGGTAACCGATTCTTCATCAAAACAACAGAATTACGAGATTAAAGCCGCCTATACAATAAAGGGTAACATGTACTGCATTTGCTATGGTACATTTCATAAAAATATGTCATTCCATTAGAATATTTTAAAGGAAATCTACTGTAAACACATCTAAAAAACATGACGTTACGCTGTTCGGAAACATGTGATATCACACCTTGTAATCTCCACAGATCAAACTGTGTGGATCCGTGGCCATTATAGGAATGAATGGCCTTTTTGTGGAATTTATCGGGGTGTAAACTTGGAAAAGTCGCGAGAATACTGGACGAAGCGATAAAAAATTACAATTTTCGAAAAAAAAAAAAAAAAAAAAAAAAAAATAAAAAAAAAAAAAAAAAAAAAAAAAAAAAAAAAAAAAAAATAAAAAAAAAAAAATTTTTTTTTCTTTTCGAAAATTGTAATTTTTTTAAGGCCTCGTCCAGTATTCCCGCGACTTTTCCAAGTTTATATCCCCGATAAATTCCACAAAAAGGCCATTCATTCCTTATAATTCCAGCATTTGAAATAAATTCATCAAGAAAATGTGTTTATTTTCCGTTTTCTTAAGAATTATTTTAACTGCGCCTCACGGTTACGGAAAGTAGTTCGGCATGGGAGTTTACTGGGATGTAAATTTTGGACAGAGACTTGCTACGGGCCAATCAAATGTTAGGGAATTGTGTAAATATTTTTGTGCTGGAATTATAAAAGCCATAAGCCCCATTTTTCCAGTCACTGTCACATATCAGGGACTCAAGTAATCTATAATATTGCTGCATGACACATATCTCCTCGCCTGGTAAATGTAAATACTATTTCAGGCAATTTCGATGTACACGTATGGTCCTTGCAGACATGCCCAGCACGAAGGGGCAGACAATTCTGCTACATATCCTTAAACTCTATCAAGTGTATATAGAGGAACTTACATGAGTGATAATTTAATATGATAATTATTAACCCTTTCAACACCACAGGCCTGTATAGTGGTATTGGCAAAACGTGTAGATCCAGATGAGCCGGCTCGTGACGATCAGGATCTGCATTTTTTGCAAGTAATTTTCATATTTTTTAGAACAAAAACATCCGCTTTTCATAAATGGACTAGTCTGAAAATCATTTTGTGATGGTTGGATTGGTTGCAGAAGTAACAAATCAAAATCCATAAAATCCATTCCAGTGACTGGGGTGAAAGGGTTAATTTGTGTGTTTGTTGGGGTTTAACGGTCTATCAACAGCTAAGGTCATTTAAGGCCAGGTCAATTGGTTTAATACTAAATATTTCCTGTACAAATGGGGGGAAAATCCCAATATCAGAACTGAATATTTACAATAAAATAACTACATATTCAGCCCTGAAATAAAAATAATCCTGATCTGATGCCAGGTCCTCGCCACACCAGAATCACTTGGCCCCCTCCCAAAAGCAGTAGGATCAGTAATAATCTTACTACTTTTATAATGAGCAATAACCCTATTCAACTCCCAGGTAACAAAAGAGCCAAAGATAAAAACATACCTGAGGGCCAAAACCAGGCATATCATATTAAAGGAGGAACCCCTACCGTTAATGTACGCCGTCGAGTTCGCCCGACCAACCACCCACGGGTGAAAGGGCTAAACAAGTTTACTGCTTTCATGAAATCTGTCAACACATCACCTACTTGGAAAGTTTTATAACCATGGGACCAGTAGGCTATTTCACCAACATTGCAAAGAATACTTATCTAGCAAAGTATACTTTGAGGGAGAAATTTTCAATTTTAGGATAAATTTATTAATTATTATTATACTGAAGTTTTGGCTGTGATAATGTAATAAATTCAGCATAATAATTCTGCATACTTTTAATCATCAAATATATGCAGTCGTTAGTTCTATATGAAATAACGCATTTTGGGAAAAATAAATGATTACTACTGAAGTCGGCTACAGGTGTGAATCATGAATAAGGATGGAGGGCGGGTAAATATCAAAGTCACAACTGAATATTTAGATAAAAAAATATAATAATCTGGTGCCAGTCACTGTTGACGGTTGAGATACACATACCCTCCCAACACATTTCAGGTGGTTCCAATGTAGATCCAGTGTTACTAACATACATGGACTATTGCTATCTCCTACTATCTACCAGCAAAGTATGAATATAAAGTACATCTACTATACATTATGCTTCTTGTGAGGTGCATTTTCACTTTCCACAAGCAGACGATCATAACAAACACATTTGTACATATACAATGGTTATTGTGTGCACATTTAAAGGTACTGGGTCTCAGATATGCCTAGATATTGATGAAACAGATTTAATAGGAAACAAGAAATGCGTCTGTCGAACGCGGATGCCACCTGCAGCATATTTGAGAAACTGTGACAAATTGGTTAACCGAAAAGTGTGACGGACGGACAGACGGACAGACGGACGGACAGACGGACGGACGGTCAAAACACTATATGCCACCCGTTTCTTCGAAACCCGGTGGCATAAAAATAGGTTATTGTAGATTTGTATTGTATTTCTGAAACCATTTGAGCTGATAGCATATGGGAACCAGAAAAAAAAAAAAAATAAGCTTATAATACAAATACAGTGAAACCTCTCTAAACCGGACACCCTGGGAGGTCCCAGGGTGTTCGGTTTAGAGATGTTTCACTGTAATTCCGATGTAAGAGCACTGAAATGCGTGCCTGCGTGCATTGCAATCATGAACACTGATCAACATCAGCGATATTTGACAATGAAATCGATCATAACACATCGATGTCGCAACTTTCTTCGGTTTAGAGAGATTTCACTGTATAAAATTAATTAGCACTCATCATGTGCTATTAATACTTACTACCGATAATTTACATTTATTTAGGAAGCTTCTATGAGAAATTTGTTAGTATAAACATCTGAGAAACTAGAAATGGACACTTGTCGACAAGCGCATGTGTATCCCCCTCCTCAGATACACAAGTAGTTTGAAAAAAGGGTGTTCGAGTTATGCTCCAGAGACAAAATCAATGACGGAAAAAACAAAGGGAGATAACTAAAAAATTAGTGATGCAAGAGTTGTCATTCTTGCGTGACACATCATTAGGGTTGTGGTCTATGCATGTGTGAAGTTTCATGAAAATATTCCAAAGGGTGTTCGAGTTATGCTCCGGACACGAAATCAGTGCACGAAACAACAAAGGGAGATAACTAAGAAATTAACGACGCAAGAGTTGTCATTCTTACGTGCGACACACCTTTGGGTCGTCTTCTATGCATGTGTGAAGTTTAATAAACTAGAAAATGTGTTCATAGAACACGGATGTCCCCACATATCGCCTTTGATAATAAATGAGCCAAATTCCAAGTCAAAATTTTCCTTTTACCTGAGCGTTAAAGTTTTTGAAGCACCAAGTATGTGACCATTTTTTTGACCCTGGGCTTGCGGGGGCAGGGTGACGTGGATTTGGCACAGGGCGGTAGAGGACCATTAGAGCAATGCATATATGAAATATGAAGCTGATCCGTGAAAGAAAACAGAAATTATAAAACAGGGGATTACCTGAGCGTAAATTTTTATTTTGAAGCACTAAGTATGTGGACCTTTGACCCTGGGGCTTGGCGTGGGGGCAGACGAACGTGGATTTGGCACAGGGCGGTAGAGGACGATTAGAGCAACGCGTATATGAAATATGAAGTTGATCCGTGAATGGAAAGAAAAATTATAAGATATTTACCTGAGCGTTAAAGTTTTTGAAGCACCAAGTATGTGACTTTGACCCTGGAATTGGCAGGGCAGGACGAACGTGGATTTGGCACAGGGCGGTAGAGGACCATTAGAGCAATGCGTATATGAAATATGAAGATGATCCATGAAAGAAAACAGAAAGTATAAGATATTAACCCGAGCGTTAAAGTTTTTGAAGCACTAAGTATGTGACCTTGACCCTGGGCTTGGCGGGGGCAGGACGAACGTGGATTTGGCACAGAGCGGTAGAGGACCATTAGAGCAATGCGTATATGAAATATGAAGCTGATCCGTGAAAGAAAACAGAAATTATAAGATATTTACCCGAGCGTTAAAGTTTTTGAAGCACCAAGTATGTAACCTTGACCCTGGGCTTGGCGGGGGCAGGACGAACGTGGATTTGGCACCGGGCGGTAGAGGACCATTAGAGCAATGTGTATATGAAATATGAAGCTGATCCGTGAAAGAAAACAGAAAGTAGAAGATATTTACCCGAGCGTTAAAGTTTTTGAAGCACCAAGTATGTAACCTTGACCCTGGGCTTGGCGGGGGCAGGACGAACGTGGATTTGGCACAGGGCGGTAGTGAACCATCAGAGCAATGTGTATATGAAATATGAAGCAGATCGGTCGAAGGATGAAGAAATTATGAGACATTTACCCCGAGTGTTAAAGTTTTGTGACGGACGGACGGACGGACGGACGGACGGACATGCCACCAATAGTGAACAAGGGGCCATTTCCATTGTTCTAGATCAAAGCGATGGCCCCTTGTATAACAATACAATAAGGGCCATACGGAATAAATCAAAGGATTCTTTTGTGTTAGGCTCCGCCCCATGGCCCCTTGTACACCCTTGGTTGCTCGGACGGACGGACGGGAGGACGCGACGCACGTTCCTACGAATGAATACTTGTTGGGTTTTTACTGTATAAAAATACCCAACAAGAGTACCCAACACTATCCTAACCCTACCCAATAAGATCCCTGTACGCTTACAAGTACCCATTCGTGTGTGCGGACGGATGGACGGACGGACGGACGGACGGACGGACGTACGGACGGACGGACGGACAAGGGTAACACTAAATGCCCCCTCCACTATCGTGGTGGGGCATAAAAATATTCCAAAGGGTGTTCGAGTTATGCTCTGGATACGAAATCAGAGCATGAACCAACAAAGGGAGATAAGTAAACAAGAATTCAGCGGAATCAAATGCCTCGCCTTGTCCCGCCTTGACCTCGAGCCTGGGCCCGAAAGCAAGTTTCACTGGCATATTATACAATTATTGACTAGTGAGCCATGGAATATCAGTTATATTCTATGGCTCACTAGTCAATAATTGTTTTATTATATGATAATAGTCTGTATATAGCACTTACGACCTTATGCTACTAGACAAACATTTAAAAAGAATTTGAAAAAAAAAATGAGAAAAAAAAAAATGGAAAAATAAAGTTTAAAAATTAAAAATAATAAAGCTTGCTACTGGAGCCCAGAATTTTTTTTTTAATAGTCCTATATTTATCTACATATATCTGCACAGGTCCACATAATGCCACAATATTTTCAACACAGTCTACGGAAATGTAATATCCAATGTAGTAATTTACCTGTATAAATTACCTGTGGTCAGACTGGTCAAGACTGGTCAAGACTGGACATTTGCACATGCTAGCACATGCACAGGTGAATGGTTCTCCCAGTCTCTATTGTTCTCTCTACAGGTAAGGTGTACAGAGCACACGAGAAAACGTGTACAGAGCAGACGAGAAAACGGGTCTTCATGCATTATTGTCCAGTTTGTAGAGTGCGCAAAACAAAAAATGGAGATAACTCAAAAAAAAAATAGCTACGCAAGAGTTGTCATTCTTGTGCGCGACACAACCTCCGGGTCGTGGTCTATGCATGTGTGAAGTTTCATGAAAATATTCCAAAGGGTGGTCGAGTTATGCTCCGGACAGGAAATCAGTGCGCGAAAACAAAAAAGGGAGATAACTAAAAAATCAGCTATGCAAGAGTTGTCATTCTTGTGCACGACACACCTTCGGTTTGTGGTCTAATTGAATGTGTGAAGTTTCATAAAAATATTCCAAAGGGTGGTCGAGTTATGGTCAATCAGTGCGCGAAACAAAAAAGGGAGATAACTAAAAAATTAGCTATGCAAGAGTTGTCATTCTTATGCGCAACACACCTTCGGGTCGTAGTCTATGCATGTGTGAAGTTTCATGAAAATATTCCAAAGGGTGGTGGAGTTATGCTCCGGACACGAAATCAGTGCGAGAAACAAAAAAAAAAAAAGGGAGATAACTAAAAAATTAGCTATGCAAGAGTTGTCATTCTTGTGCGCGACACACCTTCGGGTCGTGGTCTATGCATGTGTGAAGTTTCATGAAAATATTTCAAATGATGTTCGAGTTATGCTCCGGACAAGAAGTGTCTGCGGCGGACGCGGACGCGGCCCGCTGTCAAATCCATAGTATCCCCCGACGGAGTCCGGGGGATACAATAATGATCACTGATATAGATGCATATATATGCATTATCAGATTATCTCCCCTGTTTATCACAATGTGTGATATTAAATAATGGAATAAAACACAAACTCCTTGGTATGTTTCTTGGAGCATTTGTTTGATACGAGTCAGTTTCAGTCCATAGGTCAAACATTAAATATCCGAGGGACTGTGCCTTTAATGTATGCACATGAAGAGATTCTTGTCATGATTAATATCTTCGACATGGTAGTGGTGCTGCGGATGCACAGGCTGATTTGGATCTAAACTGGGCGCAAAACCCCATTACAGTCACAGCCACATGTATCATATTGTATCAAATTCACGCCTGGGCAGGGGCCCGTTTCACTAAGCTTCATACGACTAAAATGTTCGTAAGTGCAAATTTAGAATCGTCTGAAAATTTCAATTGATGAATTTACATTTATTGAGCATAGGCTGCATATGCAGCCTATGCTCAATAAATGTAAATCCAATAATTGTTTACAAGAAAACATTGTTAATGTGAAATTTAATTCTGCACTTACGAACATTTTAGTAGTACAAAGTTAAGTGAAACGGCCCCCTTGTCCGTATGTACACTGGTTACTATGATCAAGTTACAGCTGTTATGTGATCGTTCTAATATTGGCCGCAAGTTGACAAAAGGGTTTACATTTACCGCCATCACAGCTGCAGATCAGATATACAATTGTTGTAAATGTTGAAATATGAGACAAGCCATGTGATTTCGTACCTTCGGACATCTGTGTAATTTCATGAAATATGTTTACAAAATTTATAATATTTTTTGTCAAAAGTTGACAATACTTTCAGAGTACATGCGGAATAACTTTTGACGCCCTTTACGGAAAATATTGTAAATTTTGTAAACATATTTCATGAAATTACGCAGATGTCCGAAGGTACAAAATCGTATGGAGTGACTCATATATCTTTTCTCAGTTTGGAGGCACACACAAAGTACAAGTACATATGAGACAAACCATGTGATTTTGTACCTAAGAACATGTGCGATATCATGAAATATATTTACAAAATTTACGATATTTTCCTTAAATGTTGGAAGTTGACAAAACTTTCAACGTCATTTAATATAGAAATCTTTTGTACGCATTTGATATGAAAATTTTGTCATCTTTCGACGTCATCTGCAGAAAATATCACAGTCTCTGTAAATATATTTCATGGTGTATACAAGCCAGTATACAAGGGGGGATAACTCCATGGAAATATGTTTAGAAGACGTGTTTAACGAAAAACTTTAACCAAAAACTTTATTTAACCCGGACGTACGTACGTCCGGGTTAAATAAAGTTTTTGGTTAAAGTTTTTCGTGCTGACTATATCGCGCTGTCCGCAAACAGGCGCGACAAAAATATTTATTTGGCATAAAAATACTAAGGTGCACATTATCAATATGTGTAAAGTTTCAGATCGATTATAGGAATGAATGGCCTTTTTGTGGAATTTATCGGGGTATAAACTTGGAAAAGTCGCGGGAATACTGGACGAAGGCCGGAAGGCCTCGTCCAGTATTCCCGCGACTTTTCCAAGTTTATATCCCCGATAAATTCCACAAAAAGGCCATTCATTCCTTATAATTCCAGCATTTGAAATAAATTCATCAAGAAAATGTGTTTATTTTCCGTTTTCTTAAGAATTATTTTAACTGCGCCTCACGGTTACGGAAAGTAGTTCGGCGTGGGAGTTTACTGGGATATAAATTTTGGACAGAGACTTGCTACGGACCAATCAAATGTTAGGGAATTGTGTAAATATTTTTGTGCTGGAATTATTGACTGAATGGTTTTAGAGGAGTAGTGTACACAAACTCTGTACAAACCCTATAATATAGAATTGCATACAAAAATGCAGAAAAAAATGGCTAGTTAAAAGGGTGATAATTTTGTTAAAAAATATTTTTTCAGCATAAAAAACCAAGATGCATGGACTGCAAGGTTTTGGAGGAGTAGTGTACACAAACTCCGTTTTTCTGTTCGCCCACCCGCCCAGCGGTAAAACATAATACGTCCCGTTTTTAAAACGGGCGTATAAAAATTACCAAGTTCTTAGGTACAAAATCACATGGCATCTCTGATATGAAACAAAATATGTATAAACTTTACGATATTTTCCGTAATTGATGTCGAAAGTTGACGAAATTTTCGACGTCTTTACAGAAATCCTCTTAGGTACAAAATCACATGGTTCGTCTCATATATGACAAGACATTAAGCTCTTATACTGCTCTGCTTGTCTATTCATGCAAAATATACAGCTATCAAATGATGATCAGTGTAGACACAATCAATGGGTATGAGCTAATCTGGGTTAACATTGGTCACAAAGTTCATTGACAATGCTTACAATGCTGAATTACATTTTGTCGTCTGCTGTTTATTTTTTAGTTTACATTTTTTCTCATCAAAAACATGATTGGACACCAACTTAGAAACATTTCCATTAGAAATGATTCAAAAGTGATGTCAAACCATGTTATTATCGAGAAAGAACACAAAAAATAAAATAACAGCAGACGACAATTTACATTTCCTGCACACTAAGGGTAAACACAAAGTATGTATGGGCCACTGTCTGAGAATAGGTACCGTATGACAATCTCCACATTTATAGACTTTGGTCCTCATGTACATTCTCTCAGGAGAATTACACGTATATCGAACAAGCTATCCCGTTGCTGATAATGAACACAAGTTCTCTGTGACCTTGACCTTTGGTGTTCAAACATGGGGGGTATAATCCCTAGACCACATCCTGGTTAAAAAGCATTTGTGAAAAAAAATAATCTCTTAAGCACACTTGCCTTTAAATACAATGAAGGTTAACATACTTGCCATACAATGAAGGTTAACATGACAACTAAGTGACTTTGACCTTGGGCCTTTGGACGTGGGGGCATGCATAACAAACTATCATCCATGGGCACACATTGTGGCCAAATATTATCAAAATGTGACAAGCCTTTAAAAATAAATCGTTGACAAAAAGATGAAAATATCATTTAGCATAATTGCCTTACAATGGTGAACATGACAACTCTGTGACCTTGAACTTTGGCATTGGGAAGTGGGGATAATGCATAACAAAGCATTAACTGTAGACACACACTGTGGCCAAATATTCTCAAAATCTTTTTTCTCAAAACAGAGTTCCAAACATACAAACGTACATGCCAGATATATCTGCTCCTGCCTATCGGTGAAGAGATAAAATTAATTGTTGCTACTACCTGAGTGACTGAATGGCGAGCAGTGATGGCCCTGATCAGACTGCAAGAATGCAATCTGTAGCCTATTTCACCAACATTGCAAAGTATACTTTTCTAGCAAAGTATACTTTGAGGGAGAACTTTTCAAATTTAAGATAAATTTATTTATTTTTATTATACTGAATTTATTACATTATCACAGCCATTTTGGCTGTGATAATGTAATAAATTCAGTATAATATTTATGCATACTTTTAATCATCAAATACATGCAGTCGCTAGTTCTATATGAAATAATGCATTTCAGGAAAAATAAATGATTACTCCCTCAAACTATACTTTGCTAGAAAAGTATACTTTGCAATGTTGGTGAAATCGGCTACTGATCTGGGGCTACGCTGGTCACAAATGTCAGAGAGTACCTATTATCAGATGCTGGCAGATATAAGACAAGATATATAATGTTCACGACAGCTCTGCTCATCTATTCATGCAAAATATACAAATAAATACACAAGCCAAACAAACATCTCATCACATCTTTGCTTTTGAAAACAAGCGACTATTGTTGAAAAACCTGTATTAAACCAGTAGCCTATTTCACCAACATTGCAAAGTATACTTTGAGGGAGAAATTTTTAATTTATTGATAAATTTATTAATTTTTATTACACTGAATTTATTGCATAATCACAGCCGAAATGGCTGTGATAATGTAATAAATTCAGTAAAATAATTCTGCATACTTTTAATCATCAAATATATGCAGTCGTTATTTCTGTATGAAATAATGCATTTCGGGAGAAATAAATGATTACTCGCTCAAAGTATACTTTGCTAGAAAAGTATACTTTGCAATGTTGGTGAAATGGGCTACAGTATTCAACGTACATCTAAGATTCGCACAGACAAAAAAACAGGAAATCAGTAACACTGATGGATGTACCCCCCAAAAACTTTAAAGCCACAAGACTTTAACGTCAAAGTACTTTAACGCAAAAAGACGTTAACACAAATTTCTAAGTCATTTGAATTGGAACACAGAAGCCACATGAATAGGCTAAATAATGAATGATGATAACAAATAAGTATATGAAGTTTCAAGCCAAACTGACTTGCAGTAACAGAGATAATAGGTATCCAAAACTTGCAAATATCGAGGAAAAACAGGGTGGTAACTATAGTAATTGTATTTTGTAGCACAAAAAAAAGATTTGAGGTACATCATTTTTTTACTTCCTGTGAAAGGTTTACAAAATTTGAAGATGTGACAAGATGTAGGCTTACATAGAGAATGTAAATGTACACAGGTTGGTGGCTATAATATAGCCTAGCACACACGATAACACTTCACAAATGTGAAGACACACTCACGGCCATTTACAGATCTGTCACAGACGCAGGTCAACCTGCATAATCACGCACCCTCACCTAAATGCGACCCGTACGCTGTACGAGTGATTCCCCCTGAAAAAATAATTGTCACAGTACCAGTAACCTGGGTACACCTAAGCTGATCTACGTTTGTGACATTTGCAAATGTCCAGCATCTGAAATTACAAAACCTTCTGTGCATGTACTAGAAAGACAAACTAAAAATCAAATATTTTGTTTGACTGAGCCTAAGCACAGCTCATGCTCAGCCAATAAAAAATGCCAGATATTGAGCAGGAACAACAAGTACAGTGAAACCTCTCAAACCAGACACCCTCGGAAGACCCCAGGGTGTCCAGTTTAGAGAGGTTCCACTGTAATCCAATGGTATAAACACTCCAAGATACGTTTGCATGCTTTGCAATCGGGAGCCAACATTATTGCTATATATATATATATATGAGACACGCCATGCGATTTTGTACTTTCAGACATTTGTGTAATTTCATTAAATACATTTACAAAATTTACAATATTTTTCATAAATAAAGTCAAAAGTTGACAAAAATTTCAGAGTACATGCGGAATATAGAATAGAATAATCGTTTATTGCTTAAGCCATGCTGGCTCTTGAGGACAATAGTAATTAACAAATATACAAGCAACATGACAATGCAAGCATGATGACAGACAGTGGACATGAAAAGTAGTGTATGTGTACACTAAATAGCAGTTTTGTAAATACAAAGTTGCAATGCGAGGTGGAGAGAGAATTATTTATATGGAAAATTCAGAAAACACTTGAACGTAAGAAAAGGGCACGGTGAAATGTTGTCAATCGCCAAAGTATGAAAGAAAATGTCCACTACTACTGACCAGACATACGCACATAATACGAATATTCGCCTGCGTATATTCATCATTGTATATAAACATTTAAGTTGACATACCGGTACATGTACGTTATAGATGTGACTATATTTCATCTCTCCTTTTAAATGATTTAACAATGAACGTTCCTAGGTTTCTTGCTTTCGTTTGATTATTTGACATGATCAAACCAAGTCCTTTAAACATACTTCGGCACTGTTGGTAAAATGTATGTACATACTGCAAGCGTAAATCAGTGTACATAGAGCATTCAAATAGAAAATGATAATCATCTTCTATAATTCTGCATGTACTCTGGAAAACTTTGACAACTTTTTAAGCCATTTACAGAAAATATTGTAAATTTTGTAAATGTATTTCATGAAATTACGCATATGTCTGAAGGTACAAAATCAAGTGCCGTGTCTCATATATACACTTCAGTAGCCGATTTCACCAACATTGCAAAGTATGCTTTTCAGGCAAAGTATACTTTGAGGGAGTAATCATTTATTTTTCCTGAAATGCATTATTTCATATAAAACTAACTGCATATATTTGATGATTAAAAGTATGCAGAATTATTATACTGAATTTATTACATTATCACAGTCAAAATGGCTGTGATAATGTAATAAATTCAGCATAATAAAAATTAATAAATTAATCCTAAAATTGAAAATTTCTCCCTCAAAGTATACTTTGCTAGAAAAGTATACTTTGCAATGTTGACGAAATGGGCTACTGGGTGTGCAGTTTATGTACACATTTCATCGTACATCGACAGAAGGTTTAACATCCCAGGTGTTGAGTGGAAGTGTAAGTTTCCACGCTGGAATCACAACTCAGGGTGTACTATCTAGTGGACAAGTCCTGCATGCCCTGAGATATAGACTTCTCGGACTTGCGCTGGAGTAGTGCCCGCTGTACGCCGCTCGGCAGCTCACACTTGCCCTCCCACTGCGCTCGGTGCAATGCATGAGTCTGAAACAGGAGTGGAGATGGTGCAACTGATGATGAATTGATTATTGAATTGACTATTCCATATTTAACCTGTCCATATGAGGGAAATTCCCAAAATCAGAACTGAATATATACAGAACAAATATATATTCAGCCCTGAAATTAGAATATCATGACCTGGTGCCAGGTCCATTCCACACAAGTGACTTAGCTCCAATCCCAAAAATAATATGATCGGCCCTAATCATATTTGTAATGGGGTATAGCAGGATTTAGCTCTCAAGTATCAAAAGGCCGAAAATCTACATGAGGGCCAATGTAAGTCGGCATTCCGGTAAGTATGAACCCCAATCCTTGAATTACCCGTCGATTGTTCCCGACTAACAACCCACGCACCTGATGATGAAAAGTGAATGGGTTTCACTTGACAGCCACAGGTACGGTAATGTAGAGACGGGACCTCAGTATCAAGTCTCATCCACAGGAACAGAGGAATGGAAATACAATGTACTATGAAAGTATTTTTCACGCTTAAGGCGAGGATTGACAACCTCTGGCATTGCAGTCCAATGTCCTAACCTCTATGGCCACAATCTATCCCCAACTGATATGTGGCTGTGACTGGAAAATTGGGGCTTATGGGTTTTGCGAGCAGTGTAGATCCAGATCAGCCTGTGCATCCGCACAGTCTGATCAGGATCAGCATTCAGCACTGTTCGCCATATCCTCAATGAAACATTCGCCATGCTTCAAACAAGCAATATAGATCGTTGTCAGGCCACAGGAGTGTGCTATTTGAACAGGAGTTATGCTGGTCAGAAATCCCATAAGCCCCATTTCTCCAGTCACAGCCACACATGAATGTGACCTGTGTGTGTAGAGATTAGCCAGCATACCAAACACAGCATAATTAGAGTGAATAGTATTCACCAATCAGTCACAAAGAACATAATTATGAGACACGCCGTGTGATTTTGTATTTTCGGACATCTGCGTAATTTCATGAAATACGTTTACAAAATTTACAGTATTTTCCGTAAATGGCAGAAACATTTGACATTTGCAGACTTTATTTAAGAAAAATATAGTAAATTTTGTAAATGTATTTAATGAAATTACGTCCGAAGGTACAAAATATGTGGCTGTGACTGGAAAATTATGGGTTTTGCGAGCAGTGTAGATCCAGATCAGCCTGTGCATCTGCAGTCTGATCAGGATCTGCACTGTTCGCCATTCCTTCTATGAAACATTCGCCATGCTTCAAACAAGCAATATAAATCGTTGTCAGGCCACAGGAGTGTGCTATTTTACGTCCGAAGGTACAAAATCACATGGCATGTCTCATATTCTTGCAATAGTTAAATGAGTCTAATACAGATAGCTGCACTGTTTCATGCTGTGTTTATGCAATGTATATAATATTTGTGTAGATTTAATAATTATTAAACCTGTTTACTGATTTCATACGCAACTTGGCACAGCCTCGATTTATCAATTTAATAAATATCATTAAATCATCACTCATACAATATATATCTTTTATATAATTTATCAGACATGTCCCTTTCAAGCAGATATAAATAATGTGTCTGAGATTTTGACAGTATTTCTTTAATGTATTAATGGAGCACAGATCCAAATCAGCATGTGCATCCGTACATATGATCAGGATCTGCACTGTTCACCATTCCATCGATGAAACACCCATGATGCTCCTAATACACAATGTAAATCAATATCAGGCTACAGGAGTGTGCTGTTTCATCTGGAGATAAATTGGTAACAAATTTTGTACCTAAGAACATGTGTGATATCTCATGAATTTTTATTACAGAATTTACGATATTTTCCGTAAATTATGTTGAAAGTTTATGAAATTTACATAGCAACTGTGGAATTCTATTCTGCATTTGCTATGAAAAAGTTGTCATCTTTCGACAACACTTACAACTAGATTGGTCAGTAAGCGAGGCTTACGGAATACCCCCCGCGTGGGCCCAGGTACCCCTAAAATATGTACAAATTTCCAAGTGTGTGGGCTTGTGACCTTGACTCTGGGATTAGCGCGAGTGGCATGAACGTGAATTTGTCACAGGGTGGTAGAGGTCCATTGGAGCAATGAGTGTGTGAAATGTGAAGCAGATCCGAGCAAGGAAATAGAAGTTATAACCGATTTCTCTGATGTTAAGTTTTGTAAAGAGACTACCGTATAACCTCGAATATTAACGCCCCAGGAGGCGTTACCATTTTACAAAAGGGGGGGTGGGGGGGGGGGCGTTTATTTGTCTCAGGGTGTAGAGGTCCATTGGAGCAATGTAGTGTGTGAAATGTGAAGCATTTAAGGATTATTTGTGTTTTATTGTTTTTTTATTTTTTTTTATTTTTTTTTATTTGGGGGGGGGGGGGGAAGGGGGTGGGGAGCGTTTATTAGCAAGTAAAAAAAATTAAAAAAAAAAAAAAAATAAAAAAAATACCAAGGACGCCAATTTCAAACACAAATAAGGATTTTAAGGATTATTTGTGTTTGAAATCGGCGGTCATTGTTTTTTTTTTTTGTTTTTTTTTATTTGGGGGGGGGGGGGGGAGGGGGGGAGGGGGGGGCGTTTATTAGCATTAAAAAAAAAAAAAAAAAAAAAAAAAAATAAAAAAAAAAAAAAATTACCAAGGGGACCGCCAATTGAAACAAAAACAAATAAGGATTTAAGGATTATTTGTGTTATATTGTGGGGGCGGGGGGGGGGGGGGATTGCAGTTTATTAGGAAGGGGGGCGCTTAATTCGAGGTTATACGGTATGTATGTGACGTTGACCTCGAGATCAGCGGGGATTTGTCACGATATGAAATATTGAGTATTTTCACTTGTGACTTGACCTTGGATCAGCGGAGTTGGACAGTCGTAGATTTGTACAGCATGATAGTACAACCTAGAGGAATGCACAAGTGAAATAATTAAGATTTTCAATGAAGTTATAAATTTCTCTGATGTTAAGTTTTGTAAAGAGACTAAGTATTTGACCTTGGACTTGGGATCTGCGGGGTTGGATTTTGTCGTGGATTTACAGCATGTAGTGAGCCTTACAGGAATGCTGTGTGATATTAAGCATTTTAGTGGAAATAAGTAAGAATTTTCTGATGAAAGTTTTGTACTAAGTTATACATTTCTCTTGGAGGTGATGTTAAGATTTTGTTAAAGAGACTAAGTATTTGACCTTTACTTGTTTTGGATCTAGCGGGGGGTTGGATGGATTTTTGGTCGTGATTGGCACAGCATGTAGGTAGAGTAGAGCCTTACAGGAATGCATGTGTGAAATTTCTGATGTTAGTTTATCAAGCATTTGATGAGGAAATGAAGTTTACAATATTCTGATGTTAAGTTTTACGGGCGGACAACCTGACTCCAGTATACCCCCACACAACTCGTTGCGGGGGGTATAACAAGAGTTGTCAGAAGACAACGAAGTGTATCTGGTGGTGCTTTAGTTTTAACGAATATCAAGAAGCTATGTGAAAGGAAACAGAAATTATCACAAATTTCCCCCAATGTTAAGTTTGCGAATGCGCAAAGATTGTGACCTTGACCTTGGGGTTAGCGGGGGTCTGAGGGTTGTGGATTTGGCATGGCATGATAAAGAATCATTAGAAGAAGGGCTGTGTAAAATATCAAGATGAGCAGTGAAAAGACAATGAAGCGCATCTGGTGGTGCTTTAGTTTTAACGAATATCAAGAAGCTGTTTGAAAGGAAACAGAAATTATAACAAATTTCCCACAAAGTTTAGTTTATGAAAGCCCTAAGACTGTGACCTTGGGGTTAGGTTAGCGGAGGTCTGCATTTGTCACAGCATGATAGAGAATCATTAGAAAAAGGCATGTGTGAAATATCAAAACGTTTGGTGAAAGGAAACAGAAATTATAACAAATATTTCCCCCAACATTATGTTTATGAAAGCACTAAGACTATGGCCTTGGCCTTGGAGTTATCGGGGGTCTGAGCATCGTAGACATGTCAAAGCATGATAGAGAATCAATCGAAAAAGGCATGTGTGAAACATCAAAACGTTTGGTGAAAAGACACAGAAATTAAAAGAAATTTCCCCCAACGTTAAGTTTATGAAAGCACAAAGACTGTGACCTTGACCTTGATATTAGCGGGGGTCTGAGCTTCGTAGATTTGTCACAGCATGATAGAGAATCATTAGAGAAAGGCATGTGTGAAATAGGTATGGTGAAAGGACACAGAAATTATAACAAATTTCCCCAAACATTAAGTTTTTGAATTTTTGAAGACGGACAGACGCTGACTACGATGCCGGGGGTATGCCATAGGCGCTACAAATTATCACAGGTTCTATACATATTTTTCATGTAAAATCACACATGTTCTTAGGTACAAACTCGCATGGCGTGTCTGATATAATGTAAGAACATGATTGCTCCTATTGTTACTGTACATGTACCTCTTTAACGTTTCTGTGCCATATCTATATAATGGAATAGACTGGTCCATATAGAGATGATATATATAATGTGTGCATGTGATTGCCCGCTCCTATTGTTACTGTACCTCTTTAACGTTTCTGTGCCATATCTACAGTACAGCTCAGGCGGAAAAAAGCAAATGTCGTTTTCCGCTAGCGGAATTCCGTTTTTATTCGGCACGAATGTCCGTCACGAATGAAAACGGAGAGATTGACGAAAACGGACAAAGACGGATTACTTACATGCTTGGGGCAAAGTACTCCTGCAGGGTGCGTACTCAAACACATATTTCTCAACAACAAAACATGATAATCGCTTTTGAAAATAAGTTTCGCTCTAACCCGATTTTTCTGTCTGTAACTTTGGGTGACTATCTCGGCGTTACAGCAGAAAATTTGGGTTTGTTTTGCTCATGCATGTGTCGAAAGCATGCATGTTGAAATTGCACTTTTCGCATGCGTGTGGGTAGACTGTACTTCCAACAAGCATGCGAGATCGCGAAGCAAAAACGCGAGATAGCGCGGCGAGGTTGCGAAAATGCGAGATTGAATACGATAGAATCTCGCGTTTTCGCGATCTCAACCTATGCGAAAAATCGCGAAAATGCAAGGTTGTCACATGTCCCTAACAGGACACCATACACATGGTCTTAGGAGACGATTCTCATGTGCTGCCAAAACATAGTTTTATTAAGAAATATAACAAATGTGGACAACAAAAAACATAATTTGACAAAACATTATAATCGTCTTAGGAGACGATTCTAATGAACTGCCAATACATCTTTATTGGAGAAAAAAAACATATTTCGATACGTTATTGGTTACTGCATCGCATCGTCGATATTATACACAAGATCGCGAAAACGCGAGACCAAATCGATTGACTGGGAAATCGCGAGGAGAAAACGTGATATTCTATTGTATTCAATATCGCGTTTTCGCCTCGCGTTTTTGCCTCGCGTTTTCGCGACTGCAATATCGGCGTTTTTGCCTCGGCTTTTTCACGATGTGTTTAAATTGAGTTTTGCGCACACACAGAACAGGATACCCTATTTTGTCAAAAATACGAACGCGATACCTTTCATAGATACATGTACTATGATATAATATTGTACTATCGCTATCGTCATCGTGATATCGCCTTCCTGATGGACATGCACGATGACGATATGATGACTATAGTATGATATATCGACGGTACAATGACGATAGTACGATATTACGACGGTGCGATGAGCGATGCTACGAAGACGATGCTACGGTATAACATCTTATCACATTTTTTACACATTTCCAGGTGTTGTTTCTGTTTTAACACAGCTTGTGCGCAAGGTATGTGCATGCAGATGTGATAAATAAGTTAGATCACGTTTGTCCGCATGTACTAGTGATAATCTGCTCGCTAAAGCTCGCGGATTATCTCCTCGTACATGTAGATGAACCGTGATCTAACTGATACACAGTATCGTCATCACGTCATCGTGGCTTCGTGTTATGCCCATATCGTAGTATCGTACATGTAATATCGTAGTATCGACTCCATAGCGATATTACGATGGCCTAAATGGAACACCGTAGTGGAGGGTAGAAGATTGGGTGTGTCAATGCCTACGCTGTGATACAGCTTGAAATGATATCTAAAATCCATTGTCGGAACCCGAGACAATGTCGCTGCCCTTGACATGCAGGGGGCCTCACTATCGTGAGAACAAGCTGTGCCCGATAGTCGTCCGCCGCCCATACAGCGTGGATACATAATATTCCCGTTTTCAAAAGGGAGTATAAAAAATATGCCCATACTCACCCATCCCCAACTAGCACATTTGCGACATATCATTTTCGGTCTAGCTGCACACCTGATGGTGTTTACAATCATCAGTCGGTAATCCAGTTTCATGTGCAAAGTGTGACCGACATTCAGTGTTCGGCGGAAACAAACATACCAAAACCACGGTATGTAGTCGCTCACGTCATCGCAGATAAATTGATAATTACGCATTAGCTTACCATAGTGCATTGTTTGATTTCTTGATAAAGCAAGATTAGGCAGCACATGAGAATCGTCTCCAAAGACGATTTTCCTATTTTGTCAAAATATGTTTTGTAAATAAATACCAATGGAATCCCGTTTTCTTTTCACATTTGTTGATTTCTTAATAAAATCGGTTTGGCAACACATGATAATCGTCTGCTTGTTTGATTTCTTGATAAAGCAAAATTTGACAACACATGAGAATCGTCGTCTCCTAAGACAATTCTACTATTTGGTCAAAATATGTTTTGTAAAGAAATACCAATGTAATCATATTTTCTTTTCACATTTGTTGATTTCTTAATAAAATAGGTTTGGCAACACATGAGAATCGTCTCCTAAGATTCTCCTATTTTGTCAAAATACCAGTGTAATCTTGTTTTCTTTTCACATTTGTTGATTTCTTAATAAAGAAAGGTTTGGCAGCACATGAGAATCGTCTCCTAAGACGATTCTCCTATTTTGTCAAAATATGTTTTGTAAAGAAATACCAATGTAATCAGGTTTTCTTTTCACATTTATTGATTTCTTAAATAAAATAGGTTTGGCAACACATGAGAATCGTCTCCTTACACAGTTTTGGCAGCACATTAGAATAGGAATGGAATGGTGCTGAACGGCCCATCAACACAAAAGAGTATCATTTAGGGCCAAGCAATGTAGATGAAGAATGGATACACATTAGAATAGTCTTCTAAGACAACACCATTTATACTTTGTACGAATAATAGCATTATCGTTGAGCCCGCTTGCAGAAAGCGAGACATATTGATCACAATGGCGTCCGTCCGTATTTTTAATTGTTGACAGTAGTATCACCGAAAACCGGCGATGTGACATGGAATGAAATGTCGAACCTAGCCCAGTCATTGGGGAAACTGTTAGACCGGGCAAACAATTGACACATTCAGAAATAAACGATTTAATTTGTGTTTCTCGAGTCGGGTTCCATATGGTGGAGAGGAAATACAATTGATTACACACAGTGAACATCTTGTTGGAATGTAAATGTCAATTGTCACGTACACCATTTCAGTTTACCGCCGTTACGTCAGCGCTAAGTATGTATGGTTAGGGGAATTTCTTTCCTTCATTTATAAGGGATGGGTTGTGGCTAGGGGTTAGAACATCTGACTTCCAATCTGGAGGTTGTGGGTTCAAACATCGTCTTATGCATCAAAAATACTTTCATAAACTAATAGCAACTTTCACGAGGAGGTCCGTGACAGTCCAAAGGAAATAATGAAAGGTCCGAAGACCTATTATATGTATAAAATACTGAAGTGTAAAGGTCCGACGTTGAAAATGGAAGGTCCCGGACCTTGGACTCGCACTATTTTCAGACTATATGTTCATAGTATTTCCGTCTCACTGGTCTGTAGGATGAGACTAACTGTGTTCCTGTCTCTATATGACCTTAACTGTTGCTGGGACGTTAAACCCATTCACTTTTTTTACTTCGTTTATACGCGACGTAGTTGAACATTGTTATCTAAAATATGTCAGAACGCGGGAACTGCGACGTAGATTTGCAAAACAAAAACGTGTGGAGTGGGGATGCCCAGGACCCCCATACCACGCTCCGCTACGTCGACAAGGACCAATGTTATTGCCTCGGTGTTTTAGAGGCTCTGGCTACGCCACTGCACAGAGATTCGTCACATATTGCCGAGTCATTTTGTCAACAGTGATAGAATTCGCACTGTTTTATATCTTTCTCAATAAAAACATAGATCAACTGCACTTTAGAAGCATTTCCATTAGAAATGATTCTAAGTGCTGTCAAACTATGTTTTTGATGAAAACTAATCAGCAGACGACAAAGTTTAATTCAGCATTGTGAGGGTTAAATGACGATCGGAAAATGACTACTGTACAGGTATTATTCCATGCCGGATCGGCACGAACGCGCTATAAACATTCGTGACGATCCGTGGCGGATGTATTGGATTGTCCGTCGCGGACCAACAATCCTGTCCGAGACGAATGTCAGAAATTTTGTCATGACACGCATGAAAATAGCAATTCCGTCATCAGTACCGACCAGCACGACGCGCGGATTTTGATTTCTTCTTCTGAGCTGTACTGTATACATGTATAATGGAATAGACTGGTCCATATCATGATATATATATATATATACGACAGATGTACCATGTCATTTATCAAAATGTTTGCGAATTGTAGATCACGTGAGCCGGCTCATCAGGACCTGCAGCATTCCTACGTACATGTAAATTTTATACACACAACAAGAGTTGTCAGAGAACAACGAAGCGCGCCCGGTGGCAGCAAAGGAACCGAGGGCACATTTGAAAACACAACGTGCTGGATAAGGGAAACAAAATTTATGAGCCATTTACCAGAGCGTGTTAAGGTTTCGAGCGTACAAAGTATTTGACTTTGACCCTGGGCTTAGCAGAGATAGAGGACCCTTGGAGCAATGCGTCCGAGCATCCGAGCGTTAAGGTTTCGAGATGCACAAAGTATGTGACCTTGATCCTGGGCTTAGAAGGGGCGGCACGGTCGTGGATTTGCCACAGCGCAGTAGAGGACCCTTGGAGCAATGCGTGTGTGAAATATTAAGCAAATCCAAGCTAAGGAACAGAAAATATAGGCCATTTACCCGAGCGTCCGAGCGTTAAGGTTTTGAGATGCACAAAGTATGTGACCTTGACCCTGGGCTTAGAAGGGGCAGAACGGACGTGGATTTGCCACAGCGCAGTAGAGGACCCTTGGAGCAATGCGTGTGTGAAATATGAAGCAAATCCAAGCAAGGAAACAGAAAATATAGGCCATTATAATTTTTGAAGACGGACAGACGGACGGATGCCTACACAGCCGAGGGTATGCCATAAGCACTTCTTCCTTCGGAAGGCGCGCTAAAAATGACCCCTAATACAGCATAATGTAACAGTTCCTAACTTAACATGGAATAGTCCGGGCCGATAGTCTGTGTCAGTTACTTGGGGTTAAATATTATGAACACAGATAAACACAGTGCATGGTTTCTTTATTTTATTTTAACATCATCAGAAATGGCGAGTCTAGGACCTCTCGTATCTTTACGCTGAAGCCAGTCTATTTAAGTCACTAAGCTGCTATACACCTGTCCCAATTACCACGCGTGTGTTAAGAAAAATCGATTTTTAAGACTAGTTTTCAAATCTCAATCGGTCTGAGAGTTCAAAAATCGGTCCAGAACCGACAAACTGAAAATTTTAGAAGCCCTGATATATATATATATAATGTTTGCGTGTGATTGCCTGCTCCCATTGTTACTGTACCTCTTTAACGTTTCTGTGCCATATCCGACTACATCGCCCCTCACATACAACACAGGGCCGCTGTAGGCCATAGCCCCCACACTCGACGCACCCCGGGGTGGACTTCTCCTCAAACCAGCACTGCTTACATCTACAACAGAATGGATAATGGTGTGTCAAACCTCTCACAGCAGATATATATATATATATATTCAGCCCTGAAATGAGACTAACCTGACCTGGTGCCAGGTCCATACCACACCAAAGAAGTCACTTGGCCCCTTGCCACTAAAAGTAACAGGATTAGGAATAATCATATTACTCTTATTTGGGGTATCACCAGATTCAACTCGCACATACAAGAATGCCAAAGACGAACCTGAGGGCCAAACCAGGTCTGCGGTCGGATTTCCGGTAAGGGCGTATCCCAATCGTTAAATTACCCATCACATGCTCCCAACCACTTGGAATCATGTTTCACGAATGGTGAAATGTTGCAATCTAACATCAATACATACATGTACATGTATAGGACAAATCATTTCAATGAAATATTGATTACATACATGTAACACGCAGAATGAAATTGCAGTGCATAAACATCGTGCTACACCCAATAAAGTAAAATCACTTGAAAGCCCATACAAATTTGGATGTGTGTAGATAAAAGTATACCACCAGAAAAATACTAATATAAACTAGAAAGTGTGGCCTGTCGACACACTTAGGGCCCCTATTTGAAAACTGTTACAAAAACTTTCAAATAAATAAACAGACAGACGGACGGACGTATGATCAGTAACGAGGGTAATTATATTAATGTGGAAGGATGTATCATTACTAAGTAATGCATGTGTGCAATATGAAGATAATAGCTGAAGGCAAACAGAAATTATAGGTGATTTGATAAACTCTTACAAAAACTTTCAAATATATAAACAGACAGACGGATGGACATACGATCAATAGCGAGGGTAATTGTATTACTGTGGAAGGATGTATCGTTACTAAGTAATGCATGTGTGCAATATGAAGATATTAGCTGAAGGCAAACAGTTATACATGATTGGAGAAACTCTTACAAAAACTTTCAAATAAATAAACAGACAGACGGACGTAAAATCAGTAGCGAGGGTAATTGTATTAATGTGGAATGATGTATAGTTACCAAGTAATGTATGCATGCAATATGAAGATGTTAGCTGAAGGCAAACAGAAATTATAGGTGATTTGAGAAACTCTTACAACTTGATGCAGTGAAACCTGTTTAAACAGGACAGCCTGTGAGGTCCAGTTTAAACAGGTTTCATTGTAATTCAATGTTTTAATTGTAAAGAAACTATAAAACAGTCTTACAGATGGCAGGTGGCAATTTTTTTCTGGTAGGGCTCGGACTTCATCATCTCGTCGACCTCCTCCTTCGTGAAGTCCTTGCCCTGCTCCTCCACCTCGGTCGGAGACAGCGGCACTGCGTAGTACACCGTGGCCCGCGGGCCGTTCAACAACTCATCTGGAGGCACACACACACATGATTAAAAGTCATAATTTGGTTAACTGATTATTAATAGCTACAGTTACAGGGTGTTAATAAGCTTTCCAAAATAATACGATATGTTGAACAATTCTGCAAAAACCAGGAACACACTCTTCCAACATTTCGGCACAAGGCCTTTATCAAGGAATTAGTTTCTACTAAACGCTAAGTGCCACTTAGCGCTTAGTAGAAACTAATTCCTTGATAAACGTTGGAAAAGTGGGTTCCTGGTTTTTGCAGAATTGTTCAACATAAGTTACAGGGTGGCCACAGAATGTTTCTCTGATTGACCACAATTATATAGATGTATTATATATCTGGATACACACAGGGACTTGTACAATAGTGTAGTGGCTTATCGTCATACTTAAGAATAACCTGATCTGGTACCTGGTCCTCACCATACCATAGCCTCACATGTAATGGATCTGTGTGAACCCCTAAACAGTAAACACTATTATCATTGATTATATAATATAAAATAAATAATTTTATTACACTCTTGCAAATTATTTGCACGGGTTTCGCTGTGAGAGAAAACCCGTAATCAACTCCTTACAAATAATACACCGTGAAGAGAACACCCGTAATTGCACGCCTGTTTTCTTGGAAACCACGAGCTACCATGCAATGTTTAATTTTTATTACAGTCAAAATAAAGTTATTTGAAAATTTAGAAATGGTCTCGACTAATCTAGAATGTTAATGTGATTGAACACATTCCAAACATGCACTCAAATATATCTGGCTCATAGAAACAGCTGACCAAATTTCACGAAATAAAAAGAAGGCTCATTCTTAAATTTTCCTTTAATTTAATATTATCGAAAACAATATTGTTTTTGAATTGTCTATATAGCTGTAAAATTTGGGCAGCTTTCGTGAAACAGATAGTAGACTAGTACAAGGTTCGACAATATCCAGCCGTGGGTAAACGTGGGTAAACTCGGGGAACTGTTTGAACCCGCGGCCTATGGCCTTGGGTTACAAACAGTTCCCTCGTGCCACGGCAAACGTTTACTCACGGCTGAATATGGTCGAACGTTATTGTTACATTTCCGTCTGGAAATATCATGTAATTTGAACATGTATATGCAATACTTTCGGGACTTTGATAACTTGCTCCATTCAAACAGCTGATTTCCTCATACATGTTCTGGGGCCGCAGTACACGTTGTGTGATTAAGTCGCATCAATTAAAAAATGTCAGTGCCACCGTTGTGTACTAGTCTGGTGACGTAATGGCGTGTTCTAGAAACGTCACGATACACATGCATTACATAGGTGTTTGATTGGCCCCGGAATGAGCATTGTCCATAGTCATGGTCAAACAGCACGCGCTGTACATTTGAACATGGCTGTGAGCGGTGTCGAACAATGGCAGTCATGTAACAATAACTGTTTGACTACATATGATGATCACAATCCATAACAGTAAGAACAGTAAGTAAGAAAAATCTACTATATCACCCGCCACAGATACAACAAGTTTGGCATTATGCGACCAGCATAGCCCCAGACACACCTTCACCTTCAGCTGCGAGGTTGGTTTCCATGGTGTCGTCATCTGGACTGTCTCCATCGGCAAATCCCTCATCATCTCGCTCTGGTACCCAGTCACCTTCCATAAGTGAGATTCGCTTCGCTTCTTAGCCACAACTAACTGAAGAGGTCACAAGTTAAAAAGTTTAAACCTAGCTACCGGTATTACATAAAATCTAAGGTACATTGTTTGTTTGTATACTATAACTTTACAAGAATTCCGTGGAATCAAATGTCTCGCCTTGTTCCGCCTTGACCTTCACCCTGGGCCGGAGAATTTTTTTTTATAGTCGTATATTCATCTACATATCATAGTAAAGGGATGTATAAAGTTTGATGACAGTAGCTGATAAGGTGTTGGAAGTATTAAATGATCGTAACACGAAAACTTAACATTGAAAGTATTAAAAAAATAGAATTTGACCTTAACCCTGGGGCCCGATAAAAACAAATTAATAGTCCTATCTTCATCTATATATCATAGTAAAGGTATGTATAAAGTTTGATGACTGTAGCTGACAAGGTGTTGAAGTAATGACCGTAACACAAAAACTTAACATTGAATGTATTAACAAATAGAGTTTGACCTTGACCCTGAAGACCCTGGGGCCCGCCAAATTTTTTTAATAGTCCTATATTCATGTACATATCATAGTAAAGGTATGTATAAAGTTTGATGACTGTAGCTGATAAGGTGTTGAAGTAATGACCGTAACACGAATACATAACATTGAATGACGATGCCGCCGACGACTCCGGAAAAGCAAAACCTATGTCTCGCTTTCCGCTTCGCGGGCGAGACAATAAAGGCACCATGTCTCAAATATTTTTTGTTGTCTTTCTAAGAGGCATCAATTGGTTAACTTACACTATCACAGACATTTCAAGAAACTGTGAAGGCAGAATCTTAGAAAATATTCTTTTGCCCTTCGTGTTGTGGACAACTGGAATAATATTCCAGATGATGTTATTTGTGCTGAAACCATTAACTCTTTCAAGTCAGTCTTATAAACAAGATAGATTAGAATCACTGTAAATTTAATACATCAGTTTATAAAAATGCAACTACATTGTATTTAAAACCCAAATTTCTAAGTAATTTGACCTTCATCTTGGACATGAAGGCCACATACATTGTAGGTGTGGTATGGAATGAAAATATGGATGATGATAAGGAAGTATTTGAAGTCAATCCGACTTACCGTTCCAGAGGTAATGGGTACCCAAAAACTTTTAACGCAAATCTTATGGACGCACATTTCTAAGTAATTTGACCTTGACCTTGCACTTGAAGGCCGCATGAATGTAGTATGGAATGAAAATATGGATGATGATAAGGAAGTAATGTCAATCCGACATACCGTAACAGAGATAATGGGTACCCAAAAACTTTAACGCAACGGATGGACAAACGGACGGACGGAATTACGAAAATGATATACCCCTCGACATACTTAGTATGACGGGGGTATAATGAAATATGTACTGAAGATGACATTACTAGTTGTAAAGACCCATTTGACGCGAGGAACCTTCAGGAATCTAAAGACTCACATTGTGGTCCAAGATCAAGTAACTATTATTTGTATAAGATGCAGTGATGTTTCCAAGTCTAAACCATTCTGGAAGTCGGTGTGACGTATCATTAGTCATGTGATCCAATATGTTTAGGGGTAAGTCGATACATTTTTATGCCAGAATATTTCACATTTAGAACGACGAAAATACTAAATGGTGAAAAGAATATTTTTTAATGACCATTTAGCATTATAAATCTGCATTTAAATTTGATTTAGCGATTGGAATTTAGTTAAAAAATGATTAAATTATATAGGAAACGGGTCAAATTTCTCCCTGCGCTCCTCGACAGGGGAGATAATTATAGATTGCAGGTGCGCAAAATGGATGAAGTACGACTTCCAGAATGTTTTCTGTACAGGCCAACAATAGACTGTGTAGTAAGTCTGCCAGTCTGACTTTTTTTCCATTCAAACAATCGTCAATGATCAATTGGACAATTTGGGTAGTGTTTGCTAGTGGGTAATTGCACACTGTAATTAACGATGTAATCAATTACAAGGGGTGGGGGCAACTAGATATGGAGGGGCGACTAGATATGGAGGTCCAACTAATGGCCCCAGTACTCACCAACTACGTGTGACAGTCTCATATTTTAAAAGCATATTACATTTTGTACATCCATAGGCACTTTATGGGATGAACGAAAACCCGATGTGATGATTGCTATCCAGTTGGACTTAGGATCTCAATTATAAGATAAGGCCAGACACTCGCCATCTTTTCAACCAACGGAAGTGATGTCATTCACCTTTGACCGGCTCGCTAATTGTAATTTACTAATCCGCAAGTAGGCTGGGAGCCATTTTGTTTCAACCAACGGAAGTACAGACTGGTTTCATAATTGGTTTAGTAACACCTCGGCCATAAGACACGGTTCCCGGAATTGGCGCGCGTTACAATTAGCGAGCCGGCAAAAGGTAACTCACAAAACCAGTCAAATGTGAACGACATCACTTCCATTGGTTGAAAACATGGCGAGTGTCTGGCCTTATCTTATAATAGAGATCCTAAGTCCAACTGGATAGCAATCATCACATCGGGTTTTCGTTCATCCCATAAAGTACCTATGTGTACATCGGGTATGTTTATGAGTACATATGTTTGCCGAATTAATGGATACTGTCGAATAGTGGTTGATAATAAACAGTTTTGAAAATTCGATATTCTACAGAAAGAAGCAAATTAATAGATGTGACAGTTGGGCTACTCATTGTCATTATCGTAAGTTATACCGGGCAAGTACATGCAGAAAATAAACATGACAACATAATACTTGCATTTTAACGATTTCTTCTTTTGATAGTTCGAGTTGGCTAACATCAAGCTCTTTAACCTTAGCGATAAGCGCTAGCAATAACCCCAGCTAGCAATAACCCGCTAGCGATAACTTTCGGACCCATTAGCAATAGTTTATAACGGACCAAGCGTGTATTATACAAGGATACAAGGAACAAGATCACACAACGGACTGTGAAGAATTTGTTGTATAGATAATAGTAATATAATAGAAAGTTACACTTCGAAACGGAACTTAAAATACAAAATATTAAAATACAAAAATAACACGAAAATGGGCAACTAGTGACCCCAAGAGGTACCCAATTGTACCCCTTAAGGGGAATGTGAGTGACGGCATGAACCCCGTCTATGTTGTTCAGTATATATGTCTCAATAATAGGAACACACGAGTGGGGCACTTCTCCCGAAGCACTTGTAAAAACATATGATTTATCCAGGTATGACAAAAATAACGCGAAAATGGGCAACTGGTACCACAGGATCCCCATATAGACCCCTTAAGGGGAATGCGACGGCATGAATCCCCGTCTAAGTTGTCTAGTATATATGTCTGAATAATAGGAAAACACCATTGAGTGGGGTACTTCTCCCGAAGCACTTGTCAAAAATTATGTTTTATACGGGTAAGTAAAAAAATAACAGAAAATGTGCAACTGGTAACCCCAGGACCCCAATTGGGACCCCTTAAGGGGAATGTGACGGCATGAACACACGTCTATGTTGTCTAGTATATATGTCTCAACAATAAGACACACGATTGAGTGGGGCACTTCTCCCGAAGCACTTGTAAAAAGTATATTTTATGCGACAATGACACAAATAAGTCGAAAATGGCCAACTGGTGACCCCAGGACCCCTATTGCGACCCCTTAAAGGGAATGTGACGCATTGAACCCACGTCTATGTTGTCTAGTATATAGTCTCAACAATAAGAACACACGATTGAGTGGGGCACACTCTGACCCGAAGCACTAAGTAAAAAGGTACCCCTATTTTATCGACAATGACACAAATAAGTCGAATAAGGCAACTGGTGACCCCAGGACCCCTATTGCGACCCCTTAAAGGAATGTGACGGCTTATGACCGGCGAACGTCTGTTGTCTAGTATATATGCAACAATAGGAACACACGATTGAGTGGGGCACTTCTCCCGAAGCACTTGTAAAAAAGTATGTTTTATCCGACTGTGACAAAAATAAGGCGAAAATGGGCAACTGGTGACCACAGGATCCCCATATGGAGCCCTTAAGGGGAATGTGACGGCATGAAGCCCCGTCTAAGTTGTCTAGTATATACGTCTGAATAATAGGAAAACACCATTGAGTGGGGCACTTCTCTCGAAGCACTTGTAAAAAAGTATGTTTTATCCGACTATGACAAAAATAACGCGAAAATGGGCAACCTGTGACCCCAGGACCCATATTGTGACCCCTTAAGGGGAATGTGACGGTATGAACCCCCGTATATGTTGTCTAGTATACATGTCTCAACAATAGGAACACACGATTGAGTGGGGCACTTCTCCAGAAGCACTTGTAAAATAATATGTTTATCAGGGTATGACAAAAATAACGCGAAAACGGGCAACTGGTGACCCCAGGACCCCTATTGCGACCCCTTAAGAGGAATGTGACGGCATGAACCCCCGTCTATATGTTGTCTAGTATATATGTCTCAATAATAGGAACACACGATTGAGTGGGGCACTTCCCCCGAAGCATTTGTAAAAAAGTATGTTTCATCCGACTATGACACAAATAACTCGAAAATGGGCAACTGGTGACCACAGGACCCCTATTGCGACCCCTTAAGGGGAATGTGACGGCATGAACCCCCGTCTATGTTGTCTAGTATACATGTCTCAACAATAGGAACACACGATTGAGTGGGGCACTTCTCCAGAAGCACTTGTAAAATAATATGTTTTATCCTGGTATGACAAAAATAAAACGTAAATGTGCAAATGGTGATCTTAGGACCCCCATTGAGACCCTTAAAGGGAATGTGACGGTATGAACCCCGTCTATGTTGTCTAGAATATATTTTTGGATAATAGGAACAACCGATTTAGTCTTTGGGCCACCAATAACCCCCTCCCCCACCCCCTGTGGTACATAACGCCACTATGATTTTCAAATTCAGTAGTCAATTGTCTGTTTCCGAAGGTCTGCCATTAAAAAGCCGCTGGATGAACAAATGGCGGCCATTTTCCAAGATGGCCGTCAAAAACAAGTTGTTTTGGTTTACAGGACTAGCTTTATCGCATGTTAACTGGTATTAGGACCGATTTAAATTTTCTCAAATCGTTCTTAGCTACTCCCTAATTGAATATAAAACAGTGTGTGATACATTCAAATCAATTTATTTTAGCAAATGGCCGCCATTTTCAAAATGGCCGCCAAAAAGTGTGGTTTTTGCGAAAAGTTTGCACTGTAACTGCTGTTAAGTGTTATTGGAACCGCTATTAACATTGTAATTATACCTTGTAATGCATATCAATATGCATATCAATTATGTAATACATATTGACTTGACAGCATGATATAAATGGTGGAAATTTCAAAATGGCCGCCAAAAAGGGCGTTTTTTCAACAATTTTCTATGTTAACAATTTTCCATGTTGATGATATGTGGCATTTGAACCACTTTTTACACCGCAAATTAATGCCATGTGATGGATATCAATATACATGACAATTGCGTAATATAATGTGTGTTTTACGCAGTGGTGGTTGGTTTTCCATATTTGGCCCATGACCTAATCTTATGACATATGCGACCTATGGATGTCTTGACTTACACATGTATTGAAATGTAGTCTGTTCTGGATCTAAGAATTCAATAGAAATGACACTTCATAACATAGATTGAATAGCGAACAGCATGTGCTATTATCATACTGTCACATCTGGCGTTACGCTGGTCTCAAATGTATTTCGGTACATTATGTCAGTCAACGTCACAAATTAGCTGCCAGGTGCAGACTGAAGTCTGTTTGTAGAAAGATCTGCCAGCTTCCATGCGCCAATAAAGCAACAAAAACTCAAGACATTTGCAACGCTTGCAAAATCGGTGACACTTACGAGTCCACAGCGAATGTCAAAGGAACTAGTAGCAGAACGGAATGTATTTGGACAGCTCGTTTCCATTGCACTCAGGAACAACATTGACATGGCTAAGGTCTTCAGTTACCGTTAGGTCCAGTTCCATGGTCGCTTGCAACAGCTAATGGATCACCGGCAAGGACTGACAAAGCGAAATTGATGCACCCACTGGAAGGGCAGACGCATATGGTTTACAGACCTCCACTAGAACAGGTGAGCTACATCATTGACGGAAATGCAATTCTACATATGCAAACTGCTTTGCCCAACACATTTGCAGATCTGGCGGAGAGTCTATTATACCAAATGCCGAAAGCAGAACGCGTGGATTTTGTAACAAACACGTACCATCCTCTGTCAATTAAAATCAATGAACGACAACGAAGAGGTACCACAAATATCTACTTGATCAAGGGACCGCTGACAAATGTTCTACGTGACTGGAAGCAGTTCCTCTCGAACGATGTCAACAAGACACAATTATGAAAACTCCTACTTAATGAATGGATGCAAGATAAATACACACACAAGGTGAAGGGAAGAACAATTGTGTTTGTGTGTGAAACCAAATGCGTCAAATTACTAGTATGTATGGCATATCAACACACGCTGACGAAATAGAAGAACTGAATTCGTCACAAGAGGAAGCAGACACACGACTGGTATTGCATTGTTTGCACCATGCATCGCATTTATCGGAGAACTATACAATTGTTGTCAGACCTCCAGATACCGACGTGTTTGTACTTGACACCGGTGTCGGCAACAAACGACGACTGCTTGACATACACGGTATCAATGCTGAGGTTGGTACGCAGCTGTGTTTGGCATTGCCAGCACTTCATGCATTCACCGGCGGTGTGACAGCACGAGTGCTTTCGTTCGTCGTGGAAAGGTGACACCGTTAAAATACTTCAGAAGCACCCAGAATTCACTGATACATTCATGCAGTTGGGTTTGTCCCCTTCTGTAGAACCACAACTCTTCGAAGACCTTGAACACTTTGTGTGTCTGATGTACAGGAGTACTAGTACTAGTATTACAGACATAAACAAACTGCGCATGGAGCTATTCCTGCAAAAGTTCAGTCCCAAGTCAGGAGAGCTGCTGTCAAGTTACAATGGCGCTGATCTTAGCATTCTACCACCATGCAGGTCATCGTTGAGAATGTATATAATGAGAGCTAATCACCAAACCCTCATTTGGTGCAGCACTGACCAATCGAATGCATGCATACCGCCACCAAATGGCCGTGGGTGGGTGGTCATAAACGGAACACTAGAGTGCAAATGGACAGAGGGGGATTACCTGCCAACTGAAATGATAGATCTACTGGTAGAAGAAGAGGAAGAAGTGGATACGGTGGATGTTGATGAAACAAATGCCCATGAGCCTGACAGCTTACTAGATAGCATATTTGATGCGGATGAAGCATATGACTAGGTTGCTTCTCTTAAGCCGTATTCACTAGATAT